>JAUCMU010000024.1:9046007-9060989 GCA_032275025.1 Enteromius treurensis
AGAGAGAGAGAGAGAGAGAGAGAGAGAGAGAGAGAGAGAGAGAGAGAGAGAGAGAGAGAGAGAGAGAGAGAGAGAGATAGAGATAGAGAGAGAGAGAGAGAGAGAGAGAGAGAGATTTTAGAATAATTCTCTAAGAGTGGAAAGAGTCAGTGGTGTCTATTGGCAGTTCAGGGTAAATTGGTACTGCTGTCTTCCTGCCAGTATCCAGACCCGGAACAGAATAAACACCCTCGTTAAACACTGTCAGAAATGCTGACTATTAAGTCAAACCAGACAATGTGCTAATTAGTACATTTGCATATGATCATGCAAATAAAAAAGCTGAACCCAAACCTGAATTTGCATGTAACACAGTTGGGTTCTGTGCTGGAGGCTTGCTGCGGAGCAGAGGAGGTTACCACCGCCATCAGCTCACTGACCAGTTTATACTCACAAAGCGTGCATATTTCTTCAGAAATTGCTTTAATGATGCAAGTTCTGTACGATAGTTAAAAAAGTAAACTAATCAGAAATGTTTACTTAATATCCAAGATAGATTTTACACAATACATAAGAGGGAATTTTATTCACTGTTAAGATTTTTTGCACGAATTAACATTCTCTACCATTAAAACAAATCACAACAAACCACTAAACTTTAGGAACAGATTCAAGTGCAGAGGCGACTACAAATTATCATTTCCTTTATTAGAAAGTAATGCAGCTGAATTTACTTTGAATGAAATTATATTTGCAAGGCATTACTGGACTCATCTAAGTAAATGGTTTGAAATCCCAGAGGAGACGTGGCTCACGCCGAATAAAAACACTTTCTTCGTCTGAGCATCTCTAAAGGTTAACTCCTCCTGGACAAGACGCCTGAGGAAAGACCAGTCTACAGTCCACCAAAGTGTTTCCGAGCTACATCACATAGAATAAGGGCTGAACTCCAAGGTGCTGAAAATAGACAGATATTTTTAACTCCTTATTTTCATTTACAGTACATTTCTAAAGGACAAGAGGTAGGCGATCGGTTCAGCCCACTGACATATATGTGACACTTAGCTGGGCTAAGTGACGTAACCTACTGATAATTCAGGACTGTAACGTATAGTTAAAGTCAGTCTTAAAAGCCAGGCATTATTCCTTAAAAGTCCAGGATCCGGTGTAATGTCTAAAAAAGCTACAGAAAATATGTGTTTTTTTCCCATTTCTTGTTCAAATACCCTCATTTTGATATTTGAAAAATAAGAAAAAAAAATATATATATAAATCGTTTATTACGCTGACAAAAATGTTACGGGAAAGCTAAATGTGTAATTAATTGAATGAACATTTTAAATTGAACATTTCAAATTCTGAATATTTATATTTAATGGCCATGTTATAACTAGCATGGTTATGAATATAAAACAAATGGTCTAAACAAGCCCCCCCTCATTTACACTATATACATTCATACACACACTCTGACACAAAGCCTTATTAGTACACTATACCATATGCTTCTGTTTTAATTGCTAGCATTTGATCCAGCCCTCGCATGCTGAGGCCCTGATTGGGCGAGATAGCTGGAGACTCAATGTAGCACTCTGGACGGACACAGAGGACACGGACAGGGCATTATTGTGATATCAATTTTACATTAGTGTTTCTCCACGCTCACAGAGAGGCGAAAGGCAGTTCGCGTGACCCAGGGGAGGGGGTGTTCAATGTCGTCTGCCTGCTCGCTGAGAGCTGATGGCCTCCAATTGAGTGCAGATGCAGGCATATCATTTGAATAAAGAAATACCTCTGATCTATGGTATTATCTTGACAAGACAGCGGATAATCAGCTGCTCTGAGCTCGGCCATTACTGAACTCTTTTGTTTTACTTTTCAGCACAAATCAACCCCTGCCTTTCCCCTGACAGCTCCCATTTTACTTTGCCTCTCTTTTCTTCCTGTCTTCCTTAAGGACGGAAACACAATGTGAGCATAACGTGATGGAAGGACAAATTTAGTTTTGCAATTCTAATTTAAAATCCAATCGCTGCCACCTTGAATGTGCCATGAATGTTAAAATAAATAAATAAATACGAGATTCAAGATAATCAGAAACAAATCGATTTTTTATTTTGAAGTTGTGAACTTTGAATACGACGGACCATTTATTTTTGACAACAGCCTGAAAAGTGAACTCACTGATTTTGTGTCATTTGAGGTATTTTAGCAACCGGTTCAGAGAAGGAAATATAACGCTCAGGTAAGTAAGTAAATAAATAAATAAACGAACAAATCTGTTCGAATGCTAGGTTGCAATTGTTACCATGATTTGGTATAGCACAACGGTTAAATTTTGTATGTCATAAAATGAATAAATACATTAATAAATAAATCAAATGTGTACTAAATTGAACTTAAGTGTATATGTATGAAATATTTTTTTTTATTTAATATTTCTTATAATCATCAGTGTTGCTTCTTTGTTCATGTGGTACATTTTTTAATGAATAGAACATTCAAACAGCATAAAAATAAATAAATTAACAATAATAAAAAATGTAATGTAAGTCTTTGCCATTTTATCTATGCTGAATAAAAGAATAAACTAAGACCCTGGACTACCGACACTAAATGTACATAATATAAATTGTATATATTTTAAATATAACTACCTTTTAAGGCTATAAAGAGCCTAATTTCCATAATATACACATTACACATGAACATAACTTACCCTGTGATTTAAAAAAAAAAAGGCATGTTTGCACTTCATTTAAACAGCCACAGCGCTATTTTACCATGTGGTTACATTGGATTGTGGGTACAGTAGTTAGTGAATAAGATGCGGGTTTGTGGACTGATATACTGTGTATAAAACTGTTTAGAAAATTCTTTCTTTCCTGTTTATACTAACATATGCTCTGGGAGAAGAATAAACATATTATTTTAAACTGAGATCTACTACAACCAGCTCTGCCATACAGTAACAAGTAACAGTGACAAGACAGTAATTCATCTATGGTTACAATCCATTGATTGTGTTTTGTTGTGCATTAATAGACTGAGCTGTAGTCTCAAGTGTACCAAGAACACCATGAAAGAGAGGCAAAAATAAACACTCCTCTTTTCTGAGTGTGTTTGTGTGTGTGGACATGAGCGTAACAGAAAGGGGTCTCTCCACATCGTGAACAGCTTTCTAGACGGCATGGCTGTGCAACAACAGTTCATTTTGGGGGCTGTTCATCTGGATTTCACACACACACACACACACACACACACACACACCAGGAGTGGAGCAAGTACTACAATGAGCACCTCATTGCCTGTGAGAACTCTCCAGATCCCTCCCCTTTTAGATGCCAAAAGTTAAATCTATATTTAATAGGCTTTGAGATTCAGAAATCTAAAAAATTTCTCCACTGGCTCAACTGTGCGTTGTTTTTCTTTTTCTGTTTTTTTCCCTTTGCTTTTTTTCCATTTGTTTCTCGTTCGCTCTTTTCATCTCCATCTGTTTGAGGATGCACATATTCCACACCCCTTGTGCCTTATCGTTTCTTTAGGTTTTTTCCTTCCTTTCTTTCGTCATTTTTTTTTTCTTTTCTTTTTACATTTTATCTGTGGTGAAAAATGTTTGAACTGAATGGCTACTTAAGATGTGGTAGAGATTGAATATGAATTATTTCCCCCATCTTAAAGCAGTGGCCCCATGCATAAATAATAAAACAATACAAAAGGAGTAGTGTATGGAGGAAGCCATTTATGGTGCCACAGGAAAGACACATGGAGACTCACACTCTCTCACACACACACACACACACACACAGAGGTCCACCCGAATAATGAACAGGATTTCTAAAATAAAACAGAGTGACTTTCTTTACCTCTGTCCATAATGATGACACCTATTTCTGGATTCTTCATAAATCTGTGAGTGATGCTCTCGTCCCGGCTCTGAAAGAAAGCATGAATGGTATTAGAAGTCATATCTTCAAACTTAACACATGTAGTTTCCGGATTTATGAATCAGTTTTGTGTAAATTAATGAGATGGAATTTGATTACGCTGAATTGGAATGTCAAATTAACAATTACAATTAAAAAATAGTTAATTTTGAGTTACATTTTGATATATAATTTGTATATTTTCTGAAAATATATATATAAAAAAGATCAATTGAAAGGCACAATAAAAAAAACACGATTTCTAAAATTGCTTTTATCAAATATAATCTTAATATAATTAAATTTAAATCAATTAAAATATTAAGTTAAAATCCAATAATAGATTAAAAATAAAATGTGATAGCAAAAATAAGTAACTTACAGCAGTTATATTTTAAATATACAATTTTAGTTCAAATGCAATTCAAAATCAATCAATTTAGAATTTAGTGATATGTGATATTGCCATGTGGTGGCACAAGCAGACATCTCATCTTACTCATTTTCTCAGAGCTGCGTCTGGCATGAACACAGCACTCCTCAGCTCCTGCCTGTCATCAACAAGCCCAACATGTAACCTCTTAGTACAACACTACTAAGCACTGACAATTTATCTCTCTCACCGCACCCCATAACAGCAAAAGGCCATTTCATTTAGGCTTTTATTTTTATAATCATTTTTTATTTTTTTTACAGTGCTGGTTTTATAACTCTAAATTGCACATTGTCACTAACAAATAATGCAACTACAAAAACGCGTGCTAAGCATGTCGCCACAGCTTTTGATAGTGTCAGTCAAAGCGCTCGCTCGACAGGGCCATTCGCACAGAAAACACGACTCGCTATTCATCATCTCTCCACCTTCCCTTCCACCATTCGTCCTTCCTCATCGTCGCGTTTTGTTATGAAGTCTGCATGTGTATTAAGAGGGATTTTGTTGTCCCTAGACACCAATTTACATAAAGTGCAAGCCATCATTGGTTCAAGAGAAGCAAATTACTTCCCTGACAAGATCACCCCCACCCCTTTTTATTATTTATTAATTTTTAACGTAGCACGAGCCGAGGTTGTTAAGAGCACTTAACCAGATATGCAAAATATCACTTTTCCATGACCATGATCAATGAGGAGAGGAGTGGGAATGAGAGAGAGCGAGAGAAAGGAGAGAAGGAAAGAAAGAAAGCGCTAAGTGATTGAATTAAGTGCTGGGTCAATCATTTAACAATTCCCTGAGGTGCGCTGTGTGAGAAGACTCTTTCTTAAGCCTGTGCTGGAGCGAACCTCAGATAATCATGCACTACAATACTGCACCGATGCCACCTCCCCACAGACAGACAGACAGATACACCTAAAATCCCAGACTCATACTCAAATGCACTAAACACAAGGAAAAAGGCACTACAGTGCTATTAAAGGTAGTGTCACTTTAATTTCCTTGCTTCATCTTAGCCAGAGTGTGCTTCTCGTGACGGTTGAGCCAAACAGGCCTTTTTTTTTCAAAATCAAATTTGCAGTTTCAACCCGGCTGAGAAGAGCACCATTAAGGGACACTACATTACTCAAAAACATATGAGCGAACATTCACAGGCTGCATCCGGCGGCAGTCATGTTTCAAACATGAGGCTTCATTTCGAACTTTGAGTGACACTTCACACCTGAAACTAGTAATGGAGTTACTATGCAAATGCACAAGTAATTACACAAGCCAAGTAAATTAAAGTACAATTAAAACGTGAGAGGTCCTTACTCTGTCATAGTTAGAAATGACTAGATACCAGCACATCTGTGACCTTGAGTTGAACGCTAGAGACAGATAATAAAGAGGAAAAAAATAACTTGGGGAAGATCATTCATTTTCTCACATTAGCTTTTTGATGAAGCTCGAATGTTCTTTTCTTGTCTTGTCTGGCGCTACGTGTAATGTAGCATTTTTGGGAATTAATGCAACTCGCTAAGTAAGATCCTATTGTAGTTCAAATGTTATACTTCTTCTTTGTCACGTCTATGAACAATTCTCCATCATCGTGGTTGACGGCAATAAGAAGCAATTTGATGAAATATGTTATAATACATTTCTTCATTATGGAGCAGCAATTTCACACGGCTGCATCTGAAATTCATACAATGGGGTCCAGTGAATCACTAGGAAAGAACCCTATCATGTATATCATGTATCTATTTTCTAATTTTATTCACAATTTATTTCATTATTACAACACATTTTTTCATTATAAGTAAGCAAAAAAAACAAAGTAACAAGTTGAAAATTTCCCAAAATTTCAGACTTTCTTCTATCTCTCTTTTTTTTACCAGACTTCAAAGCATTCTGTTTTGCACAGTTTCAAAATTGATTATATATGATTATGCATCAAAAAAATCCGCAGACATTATTTTCCCACAATTAAATAAAATTCGACAAAATATAAGACATACAGAGATAACCTGCATATTAAATCAATCTCGCATACAAGTCATAAACAGCACTTTTTCCTGGATCTGTGTGGCGATCTATTAAAGTGTCTACAAGCGACACATTGCCAGGTGAAACAGCAGTCTATTTTTGTTCACTTAGATTATGTGCCATTGCATCCACATGTTTGATTTGATCTCCAGCAAAAACAGCGCAGAGGTCTGGTTTTAATAATAACAAAGCCTCCCAACATGATGGCATCTCATGCTGCTTTCATGTGTGGACATGGAAGCCAAGTCTGGACGGGGCGTTCAAGACCGCTTCACATGTTTTCCTATAAAGTTACACCCCAGCCCCAAACCAGTCTTTGTATAATGTGCCCAGTCTAGACTATTAAGTCGAAGCGACCCATTCCAGAGCATTCTTCCCCACAGACATCCAGGAAATAAGCACATTTCTTGTCAGTTTTGACACTGATGTCTCGTTTTCTGAGGCCGAGCGAGGAGGAAAAAAAGGCAGCGAATCCAGCATTCGCCTCGGGCCTCCGTGAAGACGTCTTTCAATGGTCACCTTGTGTTATTAGCAGTGTATGGGTGTTTGGTAACAGCTCACCAGCGCTCGTGGGCATATATCATGACAGATTGTTCCCATAACCACGTACGGCAATGTTTTAAAACCACACAGCAATTATACAAGCCTGTGAAACATTTGTAAAGGTTTGTGTCTGGGTACGACACTGTAGCGTGCACATCCAAAGGACATCAGAGGACTGTGTGAATTAAAAAAAGAACTATCAAATCTCAGTATCATTAATAATAAAGTGACTTCTGAATGTCCCAAGAACAATGGCATTGTGTGTGGAAGTGAAGACAAATTCTCTCCTTTTTCTCTCTGTGACGCTCCTCTATCTATTAATAATATTCACATTTCATTTTTTTTTTCTCTTCCTGCTAATGTGATTTTTAATCAGGGACTGAAGCTAAGCAATGTAATCTTGAAAATTATTAAACATACTTTTATAACCAAGGTCTCTTGATCTCACTCTGATCAATTGTACAAAAACTGTTGTTATAACGAGAGCGATAAAAATCAAGGGCGAGTTCTTTGTGCACTGAAGTTTTGGAGTTATCTTTTCACAAATACTAAAAAAGGAACCTACTTCTACTTCTTGTTGAAATGGATATTGTATTGCTCAAAGGCTGATGAATACAGATTGAACTTTTTCTTTTTTTTTTTTTTTTTTTAATCGGAAGATATAGAGCGAACATTTCCTGTTTTAATCCTAATGAATTAAGCATAAAAGAACAATCGCGCCTGATAACATTAAAATGCATAATTCTATCTCTACATAAGATAAGGTCTTTACAAAAGTCCTATACGTTTTGTTCTGCTACAGTTCTGGGAGGTCTTAAAGAGTCCACTTCAATAAACATTGAGGTATCCTCTCAGTCACTGTGCAGAAATCCGTAGCAAGAAACACAGAGCCGAAGGGAGACAGTGTGATTCAAAGCCTTTGGTCTTTGTCAGCGTCTGGTTTTTCCCAGGATTGGCTAATGATAGTGGCTCCAGTGAGTCATCTTTGGGAATGATGATCAAAGCCAAATTAAGTCTGACTTTTATGCAAAATGTAATATGTAAGCCTCCAGCAATGTCTTTGCTATTGATTTTTTTCTTCCCTGCTCTCCATTTTTATCCAAGCACAATACACAGTGTGAAATTCGAAGAAAAGGGTTCTCTCCGCAAAAATGATTGGGGTATCCGGAGTTCTGCCTGTTTGCATTTAGAGTCAATTTCAAATATAAATGGTCATGTTCTAGAATAAAGTGTGCCATTCTGTATTTAGATTTGTCGTACAGGAGAAAAGATGATAAAATGTGTCATGAAACCGCTCTCAAATTGTTTTTCAAAAAGCTAAACTATCTTGTATTACCAGTATAAATAATAATGGCACATTTGTAAATTACCTCATTCTGGGTAAAAGAAAATTGGATACAGATTCTAAGCTGCATTAAATTGTGTAAAATGTGCATAAACACACACACACTACCATTTCAAAGTTTTTTTGTTTTTGAAAGAAGTGTTTTATGCTCATTAGTGCAGCATTATTTGGCAAAAATACATAATCAAAAAATAGTAATCAGTAATTGAAAAATTATTGCAATTTAAAATAATGTTTTAATATTTTTATTTAGTCCTGTTATGGTGCAGCTACATTATCTCCAGTTATTACTTCAGTCTTTAGTCTCACATGATCCATATATATATATATATATATGGACAGTGCTACTACAGTAAGTTCATTTGATAATTTGTCCCCAACTGATTACTAGTAGTTTTGTTTTCCCCACAACGAAACTACTGAATAAGTCAAGCTCATACTTATAAATAAAACACAGCAATGCAGAAACCAACTAAATCATACAGTGTATAAAAATTGCCTTTCTTGACAGGAAATAACGCTCCAGGAACCATGTAATTCAATAGACAGCTCGAATGCAGCTCTATGAGTTGCTCAGAGCTGTTTATTTGCAATAAAAACAGCCACTGTAATAACCCCAAATAAGTCAGAGTAACAGTAAAAGCTCATCTTACATGCCGTGTTTTCATAGACTCCGTGTTTTCATAGTGATCTGGGGGACTAGCACTTTATCTTGAGGACCTGTGCAAAGAGCACTGTATTGCTGATCCAAACAGGCACACCTGGAGCCCAAACAAAACCCGAGCACCTGCCCACTCAACCTGTGCACGCGGCCTCTTTTCTCAGTGTGAACCACGTGCCAAAACTCCCCCTCTGTGAATGCAATAGAAACCCTCTTCTGTTTACGCTTTGTAACACCTTTCTGGCTAAAACTCCAACTTGAAATGAAATATTGGAGAGTATTGATTGATTTCTGCTGTTGCTGAATGATGATAAACCGTCATAGTTATATGTTAAAACCATAGATGTGAAGGGAAAGGAGACGCAGTATCAGTAAAAAAAAAAACTAGGATGAGGAATTATTCGACAGCATAACAATAAAGCACAGTTATTATGAAATATGACCTAAAAAGTGTGTAAAGTGCTCATTTTTCTAAACTAACACTGTCCAACAAAGATGTGGATAAAGTTTAAATGGAAGATGGAAGTGTTCCAAAGCTGCCTTGAGTGTGTGAGCTAACAAAAAAATACACTTTATCGCATTTCAGAAACAATGACTGGCTTTTAAAAATAAAATCATCAATGATATTAAAATGTGTTATTTAAATATTTATTATAAAAATCTAATAAAAAATTATTTAAATTAACTGCATTACTAATAGACAGTAGTTACAAATAAAATATTTTGTTACAGTATTACTGTAATTACTTTTTGAAGCATTGTTTAAAAAAAATAAAAAATAAATGCTTGATGTGACATACAGTAAATAGCATGCTAATATAACAATATCAAAGAATTAGACTGCATACGGGGGGAAAACACAAATTTACAATAGAGATGGGAACATTTAAATGCAGAAAAGGCCTGTTCCTCCCCATTTCAGAAGTCCAGCACACGCCACTGATTAAAATCGCATTTGGGTATAGAGTAATGGTTTTAAGGGTTTGCACTTGTAGTATTGCTGCACTTCTTTGAGAGACTGCAAATCACCGCCTGCATCCATACACATCCTGAATAAAAACCCTTTTATATCCTCAAAAGCACTTCCATTTTCTAAGAGCTCCATTCTGTTGGCTCTGTGCATGGATGATGGTGACAAACCTTTAATTTCCCTTGACAAGCTGTCGACAGCCTCCTTATGGAGGACAGGTGACTTTTCAGAAGGTTATTCACGTAATTGTTTATTTATCATCGTCTTTCTGCTAAGAAATTCCTCGCTCATGTCTCCTTTCTCTATTTTTATTTTTCTATGTTCCTGCTTGCATATTGGAAGGTCTCTTTAACTAACATCGGCTTTTAAAGAAGTCCTTCGCTTTGAAAACTGAAAGAACCCACCTAAGGCAGCCAATAAGAAGAAAAGCGTGCATACTTGCTCTTGATAGGCCTGATTAGAGGACACAGGGACACATCTGTCTCTGGTTTCAAACTGACCTCTAATCTGCCTACAAACTTCATTCAAGCTTCTAAAGGGAGTAATGGTCATTGTTACCATTTGGTGACTACAGTGTAGATTCGAAGAACATTTCTGCAACGTGTTTATGTGTGTGTGTGTGTGGTACAGTAAATCATGTTTGTAAAAATTATGCTGACAGCTTTTGATGCAGCGAGCGTCTGAGCCGATGTACTGTAGAAGCCATTTTGTGGCTTGCCATCCTGTAGCCACATGCATAATGCGTGTTTAATGTGATTTTTCCAGGTTTATCTGGCACTGGGCTGGGCCTGATTGCCACTCGCATTCCTGCATACTTTTAAAGATGTCTCTTTAGAACTGTCCAGACACATAGAGCCCCGTTTTATAAGCCCCTCTTCGCATCTCCACCAACCGCCTTAAGTACTTTGAAGAGTCTTAGAGTGCACTTCACAAATTTCCACACAGGGAGCATATCAACTGTCAAAAAATCAAGCTTTCCCATTCTTTAACATCTTTTTTCCTCCCCGCTTCCTCCCAAAGCCTTTCCAACTTCGCATCAGGTTTGGCTAATACTTTTTTAAAGCGCGTTTCCCGCAAGATTCATCACACAAACTTTGACGAATCAGCACCCTGTTAAACTCAAAGTTTGAAGGCAACGCTTGTGCAGGTCTATTTTTTTTAAGGATAGAAGAAGGGATACTCAAGGTAAAAATCACAGAAAAATCTGCGCTTCAATTCGAAGCACCTCGACCTCTTCATTTTTAAAAATACCGCACATATCAGCAAAACAGCAACACGGCCCCCGTGCGCACACCATTGTACGTGTCTGTGATCATCTAAAGAAGTTTCGCTGCTGAGCTTTTCGTTTATGCAGAAGTTTCCAACTCTTCAGGGTGCCACGGGTCTCGTCTCTCCCCCCCGCTCTCCATCCTCTAGTTTTTAATTCTCCTTTTCTTTTTCTTCAACTCCTTTCCCTTTGCTCTCACACGGAAGAGCATCATCTTTGCACATACAGCACGGGGTGTGATGAGGGATTCAAGTAATACAAGCATCTGCTCAGGGCTTTTGTGTTCAAAAGATTCAATTAAAAAATAATTACCAAAAGATTAGTAGTAGTCGAACATGACTGTACTGTTTGAATTGATGTTTCTTTTCATCTGGTTTAATAATAGAATGCTTTCTTAATTAAGAAAAAAGGGCCGCTGCAGTGTACCCTGACTGAATAAAAGTTTGTTTGATGTGTTGAAAAATTTAATATTTTTTTGATCTAACAAATTAATTTCCCCCCCCCTTTTCCCTTTTTCACTGGCAGGAGATAAAGACAATTTAATTTAGATACCAATGGCTAGAACAAACCGTTCCCTGAGCTTCGGTCAACGAACGAGCTATAAAACCAAGCCCAGAACAATTAATTGCTATGGTGTTCATCTACAGCGCGGGGTTAGCTACGCACGGACGTGATAGAGCATATACGACTGGTAATGATATCGGGGGAGAGAATCCGGTGGAATTTTCTCCTTAAATTACCTTCCCAGTGGTGTCCCACACCGTGCGGCTAATGCACAGCTTACAAATCCCAAGCGTGTATGCAAACACAGCGGGAATCTCCCGTGCCGCCGTAATTATCCCGCCATTTTAATCTCCGATGGCCTTATGTGAGATTACACACGCTGGAGCATGTATCAATGCTCTGACTCGGGCTCTGCTACGCCACACAAAGCAAAACTGAGCATATTCATGAAGTCGGGCAATAGTGAATGTTCTTTTCAATCAATTGGTTTAATCATTCTCAGTTTTTTCACTTTCTCACTTTTATTTAGCAAGGACTCATTAAATAGAATAAAGGTGAAAGCAAATACATAGGTACTAAAATAAAGTTTCAATTAAATGCTATTCTTTTAAATAATAGTAAAAAAAAAAACTGAAAAATACATCATGGTTTTTGTAAAAATATTTACAAAAGGGCAAGAGTTTTACTGAATGATTTCTGAAGGATCATGTGACACTGAAGACAACGACTGCTGAAATTTAAGCTTTAAATATCACTTTTCACTTCACAAAATGTGGATTACTTGTGGATTATTGTGATGTTTTTATTCAACCTAGACTTTTTGGTAATACGTGCCTCCAGTGTTTGGGAAAACATGAATACATTACAAAATAAATGTAACTTTAACATGTATATACTATGATTTTAAATCTGTATTTAACCTCAGAATGTTATCGTAAGCCTGCTAGAAGGCCCTGGGGTTGCCGACTCGAAATCTGATTGATTAAATCCCACGTTTTCAATGCAGAATTGTGCGCTGTTGATTCTGAAGGCCACGATTGCTGAAACATGATTGGATAAAAGTTCTAATATAAACATACACTACTGGAAGCAGCGCATCCAAGAGAAAAGCTATGAAATGAAGAGAACAGACTATTATAGATCATTTAATGCACAATCATAGACAAATAAAGTAAAACTAATTTAATCTAATAACTAAGGATAAGCAAATGATGTAACGCTACATTTTTTGTTTATGTTTTGAAAAAAAATATATATTTTATGTGTAAACTGTTCCTTTAATGACTTCATTATTTATTTCAGACAAGTTTTAGTATGTTAAATACTTGCTTTTTACTAAAACAAAAGAAATACAGAGTAATGCTAATTATTTCTTGTATCGTTTTATTTTTTTAAAAATGAAAAAAAAAACAATTAACTGCGTGATTACATATGGGTTTTTAGGACATTTCTGAGCAAGCAAAATACCATGCCAGGATGCCAGGGACCATGTGGTAATGTACAGATGCATCAATGCATTTTTTCTTTTTCTTTTTTTTTTAATGGTTAATTGAAACAAGCAGTGAGAAAGATTCACAGAAATGAGCCAGACTTCCCTTCACTACAAGGCTAGTCCTTCTGTTAGTCCATGTGAGTTCCATGCTTCAGAGTGCTACACACACACACCACCTCCCTCTCTCTCTGTCTGCTCTCCTCACCTCTAATCCACACTGGAGCTGGGGCTGTCAGAATCCCCGCTAACTGTCACACCGCTGACCACTTCATCTGCACCCCCACAGACGCACAGGCCCGACTCCATTTGACCGGACACTGACCTCAGCCAAGTTCAGCTGGGAACCTTTATGGAGAGGAATAGCAAAAGAGAGAAAGAGGCAGAGAGAAAGAGAGAGAAAGACATAAAACAGGCCTGTGACAAATCAAATTGCCTCTGAGTTCAAGGCCTTGTGCTTGCTTTCCTGCCTCATAACCTTATTTGTTCTGAATATCGCAGAATAATAAATGATTTCTGTCACACTTTTCAAACACCCGTGCAACTTGCACGCTGTGTGTATGTTGGATAATGTACACAGAGGGGCCTATCTGGAAGGAGAAGGTGAATAGCGGAAAGTAGAGAGAGAGAGAAAGGGCGAACGCAGGATATATTCATTTTATTGTCATAAAAAAGGTTCTAATGAAAGAACTGCTACACTGTCAACGTGTTGGTCTTTGTTTATACTTTGTTATGACGTCACTGGCAGATTAGATATGCACAGCTTACATTGGTTTATCATCAACAGCGTGCAGACAAAATCATTATGAATGTATTTCTAATAGCAATCCTTTAGAGATTAGACCATTTTTAGTGACATTATGTTGTTTAACTGCATGTAAAGTATTCTCGTAGCTTCAGAAAACTTAAGTTGGGCCACTGATGTCACATAGACTGATGTTTTTACTACGTTCCAGGACCTGGGATCATTTCAGTTGCATTGCTGTCCATGGAGGGCCAGATGGCTCTCTGATTTCATCAAAAATATCTTATGGGTTTTAAACGACATGCGGGTTATTAATGACAGAATTTTCATTTTGGGGAGAACTAGCCCTTTAAAGTAGTTGGGATGGAAGTATGTGGGCATGTTTACCATGGTGTCACATTTTCTCTTCTTTTCAAAACAGTTTAAAGACATCTGGACATCAAAGTTATTAGTTTTAGTGTTGGAATTTGGGGCCATTTTTGCCTGATATACAGTAAGTTTGCAGAGTTTGTGGTGGTCATTCGCATATTTTATGTTTAATGGCATGACAGATGTTCTCTGTGGGTGATGTTCTCTATAATGATGTTCTTTATAACGATTCACAAACTTTCGAAGATTTTAAGGATCTGTGGAAAGCATGTCAAATTTGGACTCGTCTGACCATAGAACACTTTTCCGCTATCAATCCAATGGTGCTTCTGGACCAGGTTCACATACGGCTTCCTTTTTGCATGAAAAGTGGAATCTGCAGGTGGCATGGCGGATTGTGTTTACCGACAGTGGAGTCTGAGTATTCCTGGGCCCAGTTAGTAATGTCAAAAACTGAAATATAATGCCGATAAATGATGCAGTGTCATTTGAGAGCTCAAAGACCACGGACATCCAACAAAGGTCTTGTCTGTTATGCACAGAAAAAACATCGTATTAAAAGTATCAATCAATCGCTTTACGCTATCTTTCACAGATTTGAATATCTCTTGAATATCTATTATGTAATCACAGTGTAAGTACACACCGGTACATAGTATCTACAGCTGTAATATTTCTGTAACTACACACATGTAACAACCCTTAGAATGGTGTGTGTAAGTA
>JAUCMU010000024.1:9061089-9072332 GCA_032275025.1 Enteromius treurensis
AAAAACGACACACACACACACACACACACACACACACACATTTGGACTGCATAAGGTCACCCATTGAGCCTTTTAGAAGTGCTGCTGCCATTTTCTTAAAAGCCTCAATTTTTTCTCTCATCAAAAAAGGTGACGGGAGAAAACAACCACATCACACAGACAGAGAACACTGCAGACATTCATATCAACATGCACCTTTTCAACACCCAATAACAGGTTGTTAATGTGCATGTGTGTATCTGTCGTTATCCATAACTGGAGGAGAAAATGCGTCGTTACGTAATGGCAGAGCGGACGAGGGGGGAAATATGCGACTCTGCCCTGTCCATCACAGTCGTGCCCATTAGTGTGGGTTCTAACAGCATGGACCCCTAGCTGTTTGCTGTAGTGAACACACGTGATGCAGTCTAAAGGGCCTTACACACCAAACAGGATATGAGAAAGCTAAAAGGAATCACACACGAATGGTTCATTCACACCAAGAGTGAAATAAATATAGGGCTGAACCATAAGCACATTCCTGTTGGTATAACAGATGCCATAACGCACCCTTCAGCTGCTCCAGCTGGTGAACAGGATACAGGAAAAGCAAGTTTAACCAATAAAACCAAAAGAAGAAATAAAACACAGATGTAATGTTTAACTAAAGTGATCTGAAGTGTTTGTTTGGTGTAGACGCACTGATATTTAAGTACGGACTAATAGCAATAATTGAAAGTCAAAAACTATTTTCAGGTTAAAATTGATAGAAACTCTTCACAGTTTTAGCAAAAATTAAGTCAAACATTAAGAGATCAAAACTTTTCAAATTGTACAAATTTAGGGTAAATAATGATATACTTTTACAATATGTCAAATGAGATTTGCTAAAGATTATATTTAGGTTAAAGTTTGTGTTTTTAAAGATGACAGCAAAAGTAATCTAAACATAAAAATTGGGGGTCCCACTTTATATTAAGTGTCCCTAATACCCGTGTACTTGCTTAGTACTAGATGTGTATCTATTATGTAATCACAGTGTAAGAACACACCGGTACATGGTATCTACAGCTGTAATATTTCTGTAACTACACACATGTAACAACCCTTAGAATGGTGTGTGTAAGTACAAATGTGTAACAGGACATTGTTCACTTCACTAAGTAGTCATGTAACAGGATATACATTGCTACATTTTGTAACAGCAGAATGTATAAGAGTAACTGGAACAGGGGGTGATCAGAGGGTGTAGTTGGGTAGGTTTAGGGATATGTAAAGTAGGTGGAGTTGGTGCACCTCTGTAATACCAGTGTATATACATGGTAACTCCTCAGTTAATATAAAGTGTAACATTCTGGACCACAATTTATATGTAAAGCCTAACTTACTGCCCGCTGCTGTGTAACATCAGAGCAATTACAAGCTAAATCCATAGCAATTGTCTATTTAATACAAAGTGTAACACTACAGTATTTACCAAAAAGTGCTGTTAGTCCTGTTACACATTTGTACTTTCATAACCAAAAAGTGTTGTTACCAATGCCGTGTTACACATTTGTACTTACACACAACATTCTGAGGGTTGTTACATGTGTGAAGTTACAGAAATATTACAGCTGCAGATAGTATGTACCGGTGTGTACTAACACTGTGGTTACAGTACATACTACGTACACACTCAGCTCTGTGGGCTCTATGTATATTTTATTTCAGTTTTACTTCAACAAAAACACTTTTAACAGTCTTAGCTTTAGTTTACAATAAAAGAATGATGTAATTACGTATACATGACTTACATTTAATTACAGAAAATAGTAATTTGGTTTGTTGAGAACGACAGTTTAATGTTCAAGGTGACCTGAGCTGTTCTTTGTTAGTGTTATTTTACAGTATCTACTGTAAGTAGCTGCACCGAATGTCATTATGCTTGACAAATCTAATATATATAATATATATGAAAAAGAAACAAGTTTATCCTTTTGGGGGAATTAAATAAAATGTTCTTGGCGTTCTTTATCTTTGAATTATATGCCTTTGTCTACTTTGACTGTCCCTGAATATTCAAGAAATGAATGTTGGCAGAGAGAAGAAAAGATATTAATTAAGAGTAGATTCTGCATTGACTCAGACTTGTACATAAGACAAAAGGTTAAGTAAATGCCAGGGCTGCTATGTCACCTCAAACAATGAGTATTAGCTTTGGAATCATTAATGTCTGCTGAGAAAACACAGTCAAATTGGAGTCTTGATTGCCAGAAAATGTGAGGCCAGGGCTGTTTCATTTCAATCTATAGTTAAATTAGCCTCCGACAGCGGGTTGAAAACACACAATTAACTGAGCTAGGTGGGGCGTAGGGGAACAGCACCTCTAATGCACCGCTAGATTGAGATTGAGCCGGGCTTCCAAATAAGAAACATCTCATCGGCTTTACAAATCAAAGAAGGGGCTCCCAGGCTCCTAGCCATCTAACCCCACTGAAAACCGTCAGTATAAACTCATTGTGAGGGGCTGACTCTCTTAGGACCTTTTATGGAGATGAATTTTGGTCAAAACATAGGCATTTTTGCGCATTTTTAAAACTAATTGAATGGCCAAATGGCATCGCGTTACTAAAACGAGGCTGCGCTGTCTCCACAAAACCGATGAACATGACAGAGAGTGAGATGGAACAAATAAACAAATGAGCAGGATGAAAATATATAAATAAATGCTTGAGGTGCTCTGAAGATTTCCCTCTTTAAACTGATAGAAATTGCAGAGGCATTTGAGCAGCGCCGAGATAGCGTTTCCAAGCATATGGCGTTTTAATTCCTGTTTGTCTCATCTGGGTAACTCTGGCCCAGCAAATCTCCGACTCCATCCAGGGAAATATCAGAAGACGCGAATGCTTAAGAACAAAGGGCTTCAATTTCCTCTGTAATGGGGGTTTCATTCACCATATTTTCCACAGAATTATGAAACTGAGAATTCAGCTCTCTCACTGATTTATTTGCTGTTTTCATCTCTGCCTGTCCCTTTTCTCTCCGCAATACGAAAATTAACAGACATTTTTAAACGTGCGTCTTTCCTCAAAACTGCTCCATCAATAAAGTGCACAAATAACACAACATTTTGCTCGTGACACCAAACACGAGACCGTCCTGAACAAGCGGCATGTTCATTTTTAATCATGAGTCGCCTTTGTGGCTGTTGACAGCTAGTGAAGTATGACTAATAAGAGCGGTGTTGTTGCTTCCCCGCTGAGGTGGAATGGTCTCTTCAGACACAGAGCCCTGTAGATCATAATAAATTTCATTGCGGGATGGCTAATAATCTCACTGTTTCACTTTGGTGGCAATCACAGCTACTACAACGCGTCATGATTCACCAATTAAGAGGCCATATTTCTTCAGGCTGCCAGTGCAAATGGACAGCAAGTGTTGGTGAAGTCAATGGATGCTAAGCTGGCTCACTTACGGTAGCATCTAGCTTTAGAAAAACATAAATCCTGTGAGATTTATTTAGGTGTAACTATATAAATGTATTAAACATACACAGACCCATCTGAAGATGCTTTGACAAAACAGTCTCTTTTTTCATTTTTTTTTTTTAACCCAGGCTCATTGCAAATTTTCAGCTAAACCGTTATTACGTACCTTTCTGCACTTTTTTAAAATTACAACATTTAATTAATAAATGCTGTTTTAAATTAAATTTAGTCATCTAATGGCAATAGCCCTTAGTGTTTTTGTTTAGAATACTAAATTGAAATAAATGTAAATAAAAAAATAAAAAAACAGGCAATTTTCTCAAAGTGTGCATGTGACAGTAATCCTATCCTTAAAGCAGATATTCTGTCAGAACAACATTATTATTGTTGTTGTTTTTTTGCTATTATTACTACATTGTTTTGCCGCTCTGACACACATATAGAGAGAATTGTGGCATTTTCAGGGCATATCTCCTGCCAGATGCCACCCCTCATGCTAACATGCTCCTCCGCTAAACACTGCAACACAATGTGACACTAACCCTCTGCTACAGTTTAGAGGCCTGCAGAGAAAGACAGACAGAAAGCGACATGGAGAGAGGGAGAGAGGGATAGACTGGCAGCGTGAGAGAAAAAGAGCCGTCTACGCCGGCAGTGCCCACACAGCGCCAGCATCAATGCTAACAAACAGACTCGAGCCTCACTTCCTGTAGCACATCCCTCAGCGCGCCGTTGAACGAAATAACTGTGCTAGTTATCTTGAGGGAAAACGCACTACTGTTTAACAGCCTAGGACAACAAACAAAAGTAAGTCTATTGTTTATTCTGTCCAAACTCGCATTACATCACGGCTTCGATTACAGTATTTTGGTTATTACTGCCAGCGATGTCTCCCTCTAATGTGACAGCTGTTCCCAGTTTTACTTTAAATGTTTGTAGGTTAAATACTGTGTTTTGGATAATGAGAACAATAGGAGAGAGGAAAGCCCCTGGGGCCCCGTATTCTGCAGGGCAGTCTCAGGGTCTGGCCTGGAAAATCAAGCTGCGGGAACAAGAGATACAAAGCATGGGAATCAAAATAAATAAATAATGGAGAAAAATTGGACAGAGAATCGTCGACCCTTGCTCCCCTAGGATCATGTGCGCCTCTGATCTGCCTAGTATTTCAAGAAAAAGCAAGGTCTTGAACCCCAATCCTTAGACACATAACAAAGCACACTTTTGCAGCTGCCATGCACAACTATGAGCTCGGAGGCCTGAGTGAGTCCCAAGACAATGCCCTCTCTATCAGCCCCAGGACAAATATCTAGACAGCAATATTTTCTGCTTCAACGGCTGCACTGCATGTAACTGTGAGTGTGAGAACACAGGGAGAAAGTGAGAAAGAGTGTGCCAAATGATTCTTTTAATAACTCAAACGCACCTAAACAAACGTCAAAAGCGCATGGGCAAAACCCATTGAGCATTCCTGTAGAGATGGACATCCACATTTAGCCTGTCACGTGGCTATGTGAGTTCTATGAAAACAGGGACTTTCATTTCACACATTTCACAAATGTGTATACCTTGTTTTCAGTGACTATTATGTTTAATAAAATAAAAAAATAGCAATAAAAGTAGACATAGCAAATGTCTCTAAACACTAGACTGTTTTTATCGAACCCTTTCAGCTATTGTAAATTTAATAATTGAAAGTTCAACAATTCAGCAATCAATCAATTCATTGTAATTGAATTAAAAGCATTACTTACTTAATTACACAAAAATACATAACATGTAGGTTACACTTTATTTTAAGGTGTCCTTGTTACAAGTGTAATTATACATTTAAGTATTGAGTAATATAAATTAACTACATGGGTTACTTTATGTTTAGGATCAGGATTAGGCATTGCTTTGGGGTTGCATGTAATTGTTCATTATTAAGTGTTATTATAATAGTAAGTAAATGTAACATGTAACAGTGGTACTTTAATAAAGTGTTACCAAAATATTAAACTGCAAAATATATTACCCTGTCCTAAACAGCCTCCTTACCTCATGATAACTCTTCAGGAAAATATGCAACATTACTTGTAACTCCAAAAAATTTTACTTTAGCATGGTCAGAAATATATAACTATAATAATAATAATAATAATGTAATACAAATATATAATTCTAAATATTTCTTAAATTCTGTTTTTGTATTTAAATAACACTTTACATTGCATTGCATTACCTTCCTTTCTTTGTTTCTTTCTCTCTGCTACAAATAACTACATGCCAAAATTTGGTTCTAAAATACTTCAGAAAAAAATACAAACAACTGCATTATGCATTTTGACATAACCCAAATGTTGATAACAGGGTTGCAAAAAACACAAAGGCATAACATGGTAAAACAAAACTATAGAGATCATACTATAAATGTGTTAAACGGTCATACTGAACCAATTTGGGATTAAGCTAAGATCCGGCTTAATGAAAGTATGGAAAGGATTCCACAGAACCTTTAATGATATGCCACATGTCCAGAATGTTTTTACATATGCTAGAAATACGTACAGATTATGCAAATATGACAAAATACATACAAAACAAAATGATAAGATTTCATTTAATAACCACTTTTCTAATCAAAAAGATATTCAGACGACTTTGCTGTGCAAGAATATCATTGATTTAAAATATACAGGCCCCTTTAGAAGTGAGCTCATTTCAAAGCTAAACGTCTCTAATGTCCAGGGAAAGCTACATCGCAGGCTGCAGTAGGATGTAGGCCAAACTCTGACTGTGTGTTAATGAGAACACGGGTCTAAGGGCTCGAGAGCTGGCATAGAGGCGTAGGCCCTTGACGAGATCCCACCTTGCCCAGTGTCGGCCCTTGGCTCTGGACTAACTAACTATCCATCACTGGCACACAAGCCTGCAGTGCTGCTCTACAAAAGGGAGGGAGAACGGACTTCCTGTTGGCAGGTCAGCTCCGCAATTACACAGATCCAAAGGTATGAGAGGACAAAGCCCTGCTGCAGGCCTCACCCTGACCGTCTGACCCCATCAACCTCAAAACCAACCACAGACACAGAACTTGCACATTTATTTACACCGAGCTCTGAAGTGTAAACAAAAACTCCAACGTCATTAATAACACCCAGAACTTGAGATAAATGAGTGCGCTTTCAATTTAACCACGAGCGCTGTTCTTCAGCGTAGTTTTTAATTGAGTTTCCCCTAAATTTCTTTAACAGCCGCTCGGTAGACGGTTCCCTCGGAGGGAAACGGGCAATACCTCAGATGCATGAATTGTTTTGATATACTAGGATGCGAAACATCAGTCAGATGGTGTGTGTTTTTGTGTGTAACCTCCACTTGAAACGGTGCGGCTTGCGCATAGCTGTGGGCTCGGGTACGGAGCAGAGCTATGAGGAGACCATATGGCAGAAGACACAAGAGTCTCCAGTCAGCATTCCCCTCCGCTGCAGCCCTCTACCATCGGAGCACGGATCCACATCAGTGCTCTCACTTTCTCCCTCTCACTCGCTCGCTCAGACACTCTGCTAATTGCATCCTGTGTTTGTCAATCAAAATCTATTTTCCTTTCCTTTTTTCCTTTGCCTTTTACCACCTTCTATTAATTCCCCTGTTGCTCAAAAGCTCTTTGTCACTCTTGGCGCGTGTGATGAGGGCTGGTTTGTTGAAATGAATTCCATTTGAATGGAATTGGTTCGCAAACGTTGGCCGAGCAGCGTCGAACCCTTTGGAATTCCACACGACGCTCAGTGGAAACGTGAGGGCTTCTGTTGTCACCCAAACCACACATTTCATTTGTTTGAGCAAATCACGCAGGAAAAACTGAACTTGGCTTTGGAGCAGGGTCGTGTTAAAGTCGCATTCCCACTCAGAGCTATTCAAGAAAGTCAAAACAAATTAGCGAAGAATTTATAGAGATTTGATGGAGTTTGTATAATAAAACTACTCCCTGATGGACGGGCCTCGATTGTGGTGGATTTCTCATTGTCTTTATAACTCTTTCCAGTTAGAGAAGCACACATTATGTATTGGCATGAAGATGCGCTGGACATAAAATTACAAATAAAAATCATTTACTTTTATAAAGTAGTTATTTTTCTGGCAGATTTTTTGGTAAAGTGAAGTAAATAATTCGGCAGATGATTAAAATGTTATTGATATATACTGTGCTTCAAATGTCCGGGTCTGTAAAACAGTAATATTGTCAAATGTTATTAGATTGTAATCATTAATGTGTTTAACTTAAGTATTTAATAATTCAAAAACATTGTAGTAAAACTAACATTATTTAACTGCATTAATCAACACAAACTTTTACAGTTACCGTAACTATATCTGCCTATTAGGATGCATATAATTAACTTCTACAATCTACATTCTACAATCCCAATACCTAAACTACCTTACTAACTATTAATAAGCAGCAAACGAGGAGTTTATTGAGGCAAAAGTCATAGTTACTGATTTGATAGATAGCGAAAATTGGGACCACATTTTTTAGGTCAGATGTAGTATTGGTTTACATTATAGTTAACGCACTGTCAACTGACACAGACACGAACATGTTTATTAGTTAGTTTATTCATGCTTTTAAATATATCACGTATTGTTAGCTTACTGTATGTCAGTATTACCTGCAGTACTGTTAACAAATGAGAGCTCATTGTAAAATGTTACCAAAACTTCTTACTGACCGCCAACTTTCGAATGGAATTGTTTTATTCATGCCTACATTCTTCAAATGATTACTTTGACATATGGATCTCAAAGGCAAAATACAAATGCTATGTGTGACCTATAAAAACCAGGAGTTGAGTAAATTACCAGAGAATAGCGTCTCTCTAAACACTGCGCGGACCAAAACTAGCACCCCGGTAATGGGAATAAATCAATTTTGGCATCTTCAGAAGCACCACTTGAAGAACGGCACTAGAAATCCTGTGTGTGGATCCTTATCTGGAAAGGTCAGAATGTAATACTCCCTCACTCCAGGAAAGAGCTCACCGAGCACGTGCTTTAATTACTGCCCATAGGACGTGGATTAAGAGACTAAACGAAAATGTCATAAAACGACAAAGAGAAATCTGTGTTATCACTGCTTTAACTGATCTTATCATTGTGCTGTAATCACAATCGCTTCCATTGTTCAGGGTTGTGCATCAGGGCCCTTTACTATCCAGAGGTAGAGCTGGTCTTCAAATATGACATGTGACAGCGCTGTGGCCTTCTTTTGTGCCACATTGATTTTAGCACTTAATCATTTCCATAATGCCAGTGTTTCGGTACATTAAATGGTGAACAGGTCGATTTGGCATTTTTTTCCAAGTTGCTCAATTGTTCAATTTTATCTGGCATAAGTTCCTTAGTTATGTCTTTCCTCAGTTAGGCCAGTTTGATTTCACAGATTTTGGTTATCCATCTCACAAAACTGAATCTAACTCTGGCTGAATCCTACAGCCCAGTTAGTCCCAGGTCAATGACGATTTGCCTGGTGATGGTAAATTTGAACAAAGGCCCTAACTTTTCTAGAGAAGTCGTGGTTCCAGTGCTCTGTGAAGCAAGCGCCAGAGATCAGACAGACGTTTCTCCTCCCTTCTGCTGAGAATAGGGCTGGTAATATGCGCTGGCAGCCTCTGTCAGCTCAGCCTGCACACCTCTCACAAATTAGGACCTATTTATCCAGAGCACCCTGCACTCAATGGAAATGATTACCAAGACAGTCAAACCCTATTTACACAGTACGTCTTCATCAAAGCAGAAAAAAAAGGAAATGACATATTCTATTTCAAGGACTGTATCTAAACGAGGAGGTAGAAAAGTGGAGCTGAATGTGTGTTACGTGTTAGTTTTACAAACAAATACAAAAGACCAAACGCGTGCGATATGCCGAAATGCATGTGTAGTTAACTGTCTCTCTTAACATACAAATTTATGTAACTGTGTGGATGTGATGGCATGCGTAAAAAGAGAATTGCGTTATTGTTAAAAGAACTTCAAGGGCTTTTATTTCCTTGTTTATTCTTTTTCTAAATGAGATCAAAAGAAGAGTTGAAACCATTTAAAAACGTAAACCTCAACTGGGAAATAAAAGAAAAATAGAAACAGGAAAACAATAATAATGAAATGAATAGATAAGTCAACAAACGAATAAACAAATAAAAGTACAAACAATTGGAGACCTGAAAGACCCTGAGAGAATTTTCCCCTAGAGTTGATTTCTTTTTAGTTCTTTCTTTCTTTTAACTCCAGAGGGCAGGCGTATAGAAGCTCTCCAGATCCGCTGGCCCAGTGTGACTTGGATCTAATTAGTTGAAAGGAATGAATAATTATCTAATTTCTATACACTCTATTTGCATGTGATACCAATCAGTAAGATGTTTTTTATCATTGTGACTTTGTCTTGCATATCTTAGAAATACAGTATATATACAAAGTTGGAAGCAAATGGTAGTCAGTCACTGACCTTGATCTATAGTCAGAAGTTATTAGAAAATGTCACTGTCAGAAACACTGAAGAGTGTAAGAGGACATCTAGAGAGTCCAAATCTTTCTCTGGATCAATCTGGATCTGTTTACTGCAGTGTTGCCGATCAAAATAATAGTTTAAGTTTAATGTGGTAACTAGGCAAAAGAAAAAAAACTCAACAGATTGATAGAAAAATGTGAATAGAAAAAGTCATATTTATTTCTTGAATAATACAAAAAATACTTTTTCTTTCAGCAACCATTTTTTTCTCTTGATATTACCTTAACAACTTTTCTCATTGATATCCAAGGTAAAATCTGCTTTTTTTCTAAATCTATCTAGCCAAAAAAGAACCACACAAATCCAGAAAGAAAGAAAGAAAAAACAAGAAAGAAAGAAAGAAAGAAAATCCCTTAGACTTGTGTTTCTTACATTCAGCTGAAGGGTTTTGTTGGGAAAAAGAGTGCAGGCTGAAGCGGAGAACATTTCAGGTCAATAAGGAATCAATACTGGTGGGTGAATCTACACAGAGGAGATGAAAGCCAGCGTAGAGGGCTTTGGCCTGGGTCATTGTTCACTGGATTAGGCCGTAGAGGAGAAAAGATGTTCAGGTTATTCTACAGTGCTCCATGGCAAACCTTACAAGGAGTTATTCTTGCAGAAAGGTAGCTGTGATGTAACTAGTGATGCACTTTGGACTACTGATGCACCGTAATCTTTTAAACACTTGTTCTTGTTGAGTTTACATTTTTATATTTTACATACAATTAATTTTACATTAATATTAAAATGTGAATTCATCCTTGTAATAATAATATATATATACATACGTACTGTATATACATGTATATAAACATCATATGAAAGAAAATTAATATACAGTGGGTATGGAAAGTATTCAGACCCCCTTACATTTTTTACTTTTTTTTATATTGCAGCCATTTGCAAAAATCATTTAAGATATTTTTTCCCCCTCATTAATGTACACACAGCACCCTATATTGACAAAAAAACACAGAATTGTTGGCACTTTTACAGATTTATTAAAAAAGAAAAACTGAAATATCACATGAGTATTCAGACCCTTTGCTCAGTATTTAGTAGAAACATCCTTTTGATTGAATACTGACATGAGTCTGTTTGGGAAAGATGCAAGAAGATTTTCACACCGGGATTTGGGGATCCTCTGCCATTCCTCCTTGCAGATCCTCTCCAGTTCTGTCAGGTTGGATGGTAAAGGTTGGTGGACGGCCATTTTTAGGTCTCTCCAGAGATGCTCAATTGGGTTTAAGTCAGGGCTCTGGCTGGGCCGTTCA
>JAUCMU010000024.1:9072432-9104102 GCA_032275025.1 Enteromius treurensis
CCCGATAGCTCAGTTTGGCCGGACGGCCAGCTCTAGGAAGGGTTCTGGTCGTCCCAAACGTCTTCCATTTAAGGATTTTTTTTGTAATCATGGCCAGATCTGTGCCTTGCCACAATTCTGTCTCTGAGCTCTTCAGGTAGTTCCTTTGCCCTTATGATTCTCATTTGCTCTGATATCCATTGTGAGCTGTAAGGTCTTAGATAATATATAGAGGTGTGTGGCTTTCCTAATCAAGTCAGTAAAATCAAACACAGCTGGACTCAAATGAAGGTGTAGAACCATCTCAAGGATGATCAGAACAAATTGACAGCAGCTGAGTTAAATATATGAGTGTCGCAGCAAAGAGTCTGACTACTTAGGACCATGTGATATTTCAGTTTCTTTTTTAATACATCTGCAAAAAAAAAAAAAAGTCTGTGTTTTTCTGTCAATATGGGGTGCTGTGTGTATATTAATGAGGAAAAAAATAACTTAAATGATTTTAGCAAATGGCTGCAATATAACAAAGAGTGAAAAATTTAAGGGGGTCTGAATACTTTCCGTGCCCACTGTATATATATATATACATATATATTAAAAAAAAAAGGAAGGAGACATGCGTTCTGGCTGAATGTAAATTTTTGAGTGAACTATACATTTAACTTAAGTTCAAATGAAGAAACTTTTTTAATTTTTAAATGTATTAGATTAACATCAAGATTAATAAATTCTATAAATAAAGTGTTAATTCCAGTTAATACACTTAACTTATGGTAACAAATTAAACCTTACTGTAAATGTTACCTGTCTTGTACTCTTTATACTGTATGTATATATATATGAATAATATAAATAAATTATATATATAGGCTTTATTGCAAGTGTTTCTGAACACCTGACATAAACAATAATATATATTATATATATTATAAATGCTAAATGCTGCTATAAAATAACTCTTACTTAAACAGAAGCTTAAAAAACAATTACCTGGCCACTGTCTGCATGGAGGCATTGATACCATTTACTGTTTCGGTTTAGAATCCTCTGCTTAGCAATCACTCAATCAGACTTTCAGGGATTCCCTGATTCCTGGGTGTTTTCTCTCTCTTTATCGGCTATTCATAATGGGCTGCTATCGATCTGACCCTCTCCTCCCCTGCTGTAATTGCTTTGGCGATTGGTTTAATTTCACAGTCAGTCTGAGCCTAAGTTGATGAGAATGCATTTATTATCTTTTCCAATCTGGGAAAAAATAGCAGAGCTAAAAGAGAGAAAATGTTCATTCAAATTGCAAAAAAAAAAAGTACTGTATGTTGGAATACCTCATGCGAGACACTTCTTATATGCATAGGGGGTGGGGGTGAAAGAAATTGACCAATTAAGCAAATACGGATATCAATTAGGTGGTATAATTGAGATTTTTGATATATTAAACATGTGTCCCTGGGTGCGTGTGTAATGAGCTCCAGTGTGAGGTATGGGAGTTGATCATATTAGAGCGCTCCACCAGTTTCTCTCTGTGGTACACAAATAAGTGCCATTCACACACACACAGTGCTGCTGTATCTGATAAGGTGAAACAAAAATGTCCAGGCCTGCACGGCAAGGACAGGCACTGTTGACAGGGTGCACTTTTATCTTGAGCTAGACCATCACCCTGCTCTGTATACAAGGCTCCTGTGACAGTTCAGCCATGGAAACAACAGAATGTTTCCTGTATTGGCAAACGGCAGCTCTAAACTACAGCACAAACAGTCACAGATCTACAACTGTGTAAAGACTATTGAGCATTTATTAATAAATAAATAAATATTAAGATGGTCTTTACTGTACACATACAGTATATCAGTGCCATATTTACAGTTTAAGCACATCTGCCTCTTGTTGTAATTTCTCAAATTTTTGAACAGATTAACAAAAATAACCTCAATTAACTTATTGTTTCTGTAGCCATTTTTTTTTACATTTGATTGTACAGTAAAGCACATTGTAAGTTTTATCTCCATTTAACAATAATCAATTTGTACTTGACTATTATTTATTATTATTATTATTATTATTATTATTGCAGCAATTAAATTTACATTTGTGAAAATATTTAGCTTATTACTGCAGGTGTTTACTTCTTAATATTTATTAGGATAACTTAAATAAATCATATGTAATGATGTACAATTAGGTTACAAATTTGTAATAAATGTTAAGTATTAATACAAATACAAATGTTGTTTATTAAAATATACATGTGTTCCTCACGGTATACTGAAAATCCTTAATGGGTTAATTTGGAATGGCTATTTAAAAAAAAATGCTAGTTAATCTATTATTATCCTACATTATTAAAAAATATTGGATATATATATCTTGTGTCGATACTTTGGCTCCGTTTTGACTGAAAGAAAACAAATTACATAAATGACTGAACTCAGTATTTGGTAATAATATAGTGCAAAATAAAAATTTACAAGCAAATTTTGTAGACTGAAACACTAAGTGTGTAAAAAAAAAAAATAGATTAATTTTATGTTATTTAATTGTACGGTTGTCACGGCAACCAGGTACATCACAAGCTGTTTTAGCTGTTTTAGAATGAAAGTATTAATGGCAAAGAAACAGCTTAATTTCTCCATGTCATTCCTTATAAAGAAGATCAGACCTGACAGGCAGCTGGTGAAAGGTTAAGAATATAAGAAGTACATAATGAGTAATGTCCACAACAATACGGTTGCCAGCACAATGCTACAGCTGTCTTTCTTTCTCTGATTTGTGATATGTTTAGAACTATTGTTACATGTGCTTCATTAATGATCCTCTAACGGATCTATCTTCATGGTAATTAAGCAAGCTGTTTGTGCAAATCCGTGCCCCATACACACATGTTATAACCCCACTCCCACATAGATGAACCCGCATACACGGTTTACACACACACAGACACAGTTGGAACCATATAAAACTGCATTTGAGCTCTGGATGGTGTTAGTTGTTTGCAGTGGGAGGACATTGAGGTAAGAGGTTCTGAAATGAAGAACAAGGTCAGGCTTTAAATGAAACAAACTCTCAACTTCAGGTTCAGACACGATCAGATCAAACTGAACACACGGCCTCACCAACATCCCAAGAAACCAGCATGAGGATTCAATCCAAAAACACATGACCATGTTGTATAATATTCAGATTTACAGTAGGAAAAACAACCAAAAAAAAAAAAAAAAAACACTTTTCTAATCAGTATTTTTGCATGGCATTTCACGAAAAGAAAAGAAGAAAACAAACAAACCTATCTAATTTAAATATCAAAAAAACAAACAAATCTAAATATCCCTAAAACAAGATTATAATAGAAATAAATGGTAAATGGTTCAAGCATAAATCTAACAAGCTGCACCTATACTCAACTTTGGTTGAATTCGCCTTATGGATATTTAAACAGGTAATATCTGCTGAGTTAAGTGCAGTGTATGCAGCAAGAATAGTTATAATAGTAAATAGCAAAAAAATATAAATAAATGAATAAAAAATAATAATAAAAGAACAAGTGCAAAATAAAATAAATAAAAAATAAAAATGCTGAATAAGCTAATGCTTTTTTTAAAATCAATATATTTATTATTTTAAGCAAATTATTTTTTTCATGAATCTACAAAATTATCTAGGCTGAAAAAAATTAATAAATTGTTGAGCTTTCAATTCCAAAAAAGATTAATGTTAACGCTTCATGTGACAAGTGGGAGAGTTTGTCAGCTAATGCAGCGAGCTGCTGGACAGCACCATGACTCCACAGTACATCTTGGCATTCATAAACGTGTCACACTCTTGAATACACACACACACACACACACACAGCTGCTGAGCACTGGGTAAAACACCAATTCCTGAAACACTGGTGAGACGGCCTTAAAACGGACATCTCTGCTGTCCCTACACATGATGGATAGCCATGATAATGTTACTGGGACCAACAGCAATAAAAGTGACTCTGTCCAGGCATAAAGTACACAAATCAATCAAACTCAAGGTAATATAATTTATTACCCACCAAAACGAGAAATATGCTGAAAGACAAACACACGCAGCAATTCCCCCATGTTCTGTGATACCCATTACTGACGAAGAGGCAGCAGCGGGGATTTCTATTGGCCCGTTCGCACAGCACTGGGCAGTCCATCTTGGGAACAGGATGAGTTGTGATCCAGGCCTGTTCCACTCGCTGAGGCCCCGCAAAACAGACCAGCGCCACTGACAGCCATCCAGACTTTAACCCACCAATTAACATTTGGAAAGGATTAATCAGCTCCCATTTGGAGCCCAGTTTTAATGAGACTGAGTATGCTTTCAGCCAGATGTCCTCCTCTGTAGGTATCTATGAGAGCCTGTTGGTTTAATTAATTATTGATGTCTTAATGCCTCCTGCTTTGTGAGTCTCAGTCACTGGTGAGCCATGTGTCTCCAGCCTAAGCTAAGCCAGCAGTAACTAGGGTTTTTTATATTTATGTGTGTGTGTGTGAGAGAGAAAGAAAAGGAGGAACGAGCTAAGTGGGGGGAAACGTGAGAGTACGAGATGCGCTTGCCACAGGAATGGACTGGATTGGCCTCTTCTTTGCCTGCACTTTTCCAAATAAACATTCACGCTACCTGACCTCCACTCATGCACTTTAATTTGAGGTGATTGCATGTCCACTTACATAAATTATACACTGCCCAGTGTGCATTATTGATGCAGCAGAATGCAAAAGACATGCTGGATTATTCGACTGAAGGCACAATATCAAAAACAGAATAATTGGTCCATTTCAGGTGAGCAGCTACGTCCTGAGGTGGCCTGGTATTACAGGTGTACTGTGGTGTTTTGTTTTTAAACAGACATACAGTAGTTTCAGTCACTAATATCAGCACTCTCTTACTTGGTTGAAGAAAGTGTAGTGAAATCTGTCCTTTTGCTCCAGGTTCTTGATCCTTTCAGTCAAGGTGGAAGGCTCGACATTAATTACAGGAATCTCTGTAAAAAACAAACAAAAAAAAAACAGGCCTTGTCCATTCTCATCTGTTTTCACAGGTACACGAAAGGAAAATGGCGTCAGCAAAATGCAGTGACGCACTGAATATACAGCCTGACACAATCACACAACTCCACACTCAAGTTTTGTGGTGCAGGATAACACAACAAGCTGAATCATCCAATGTCTTGTGCTTACGAGCTGTTTTCCTCAGTTAAATCGAAGCTTGGAATAAATAAAGATATTTTTTTCTGGTTTTGTGACTCTCTCCTCTATCTAGCTTGTACTGTACAACACTAACCGCACGCAAGTGGGTGGACCCAACAAACAAATGCTGCGACTGGCTGCTTTATTTTTTTTAAGTTCAATCTAAAACACTTATATAATATTTTTTCCCCAATCTATATAGATTTTCATTTTTTTCGTTCATATGAATGGCCATTTTATTGAACAAACAATGTTGTATATAATAATCTTTCTTTGCCTTTCCTTCTCACTTATTCTCATGACCTCATATCTCATCTCATACCTCCAGGAGGCTGCATTATTTTGCATCTTTGTCTCTCTCTGGTATCATCTCCCCTCTCCTCTATTCTTCACACACCTGGTCTCATTTTTTTCTCCTTTCGTCTCCTTCTCATAGCCTCTAGTCCAATGTCTTCTCATCTCGTCTTTCACCTCCCCATTTCTTTTCCCTATTCTCATCTCCTCGTATTGTATAAACTTTTCTCTCTCTCTCTCATCCCACCCTCCTATTTTCCTGTCTCCTCCCGTTTCATCTCCCATAGCCTCTTCGCTCTTCTAGTCTCCTTTTCTTTCCTTCTTTCTCAAACTCCCTTATTTTTTTTCCCATTTTATCCTCATATCCCCTGGTCTTTTTTTCCCCTTTCCTCTATTCTCTTAATGTCACATCAACATTCATTTCCTCTCTTCTTCACTCTTTTCCTGTCCTTACTTCTAGTTTCATTCTCATTCTCTTTCCTCCCCTTTCTCTTCTCAAGTCATTTCTAAGCTGACTACGCTCAACACACAAATTCCCATGCGCAACCGCACACACACTCAAAGTGTCTGTGTGTTTAAGTGGCGTGCGCTCGCAAAGGTGGGGGGATGAAAAACGATGCCACGCAACAGAAGCGTTTCCGTGTTCGCCAGTTCCTGCGCATGTGTTTAATCACACTTAATAATGTATCTACAGCACCGGCACCTACTCAGATAAATGGGAACACATGCTGAGGTGCAAGAGATATTTATCAGAACGACGGCAAAAACGCAAACTCAAGCACTTCCCTCTCCCCTGCCCTGCTATTTGGGAAGAATAAAACTCTAAGCAGCGGGTCAAATGGTCAGCTGGAGGTACTAAATGATTGAGTTGCGTTGCCATAAAGCAGAGCCCTGCTCCTCTCCTCCTTCATCCTTTTTGCAGAAGCCTTCCAGTTAATCCCTAGCGAACACTCTGCATTTTTCATTAGATGAGATGGAAGTTGACTCCAGGCCAGAAACAGTGGGGATATACTGGAACAATATTTTGACAAGCCAGAGTCGTAGAACTGGAGTGTGTGTGTATGTGTATGTGTTTTTGGGACCGCGTCTGGCGTGTGAGATGGAAAAGAGAGGTGGCATTCTTCAGAGTTTTTATCTACTTCTATTGTCACACTGGCTTGGGCATATTGTGAGCCGTTCAAAATACACAGCCGTTTTTATTTATTTATTTATGCATTTATTCGGCAGTGTGTCAGCCATAAAGTTCAAACTAGTATGTAAAGTGTCACAGCGTGATATTTAAGTTTTTGGACACTGGAGAAGGCCGGAGCGCCAACGCCAGAGATGGAAAAAAAAACAACACGGCATGTCAAGGCTCACACGGATGACTTAACTCCTAAATATAGAACGGGAGCTCCATTCATGTAATGTTATTACAGTGCTAATGCGCACAATTGTGGATTTGGTGCGGGAAGCCATATAGCCGCCTGAGCTCCTGAATATGTATGTGCTGGAAAAAGAAAGGAGCATCAACTGAGACACTCTGGATTTGATGTTCAATAAAAGAATAAGCCTTTGACATGAAATATGAGTGGAGCTAGCCTCAATATAAAAGAATGAGGAAGAGAGTTAGAAGTGTGGAGAATTCTCTCAGATGTGCAGTGTGGACTGAATTATGAGAGGGATAGAGCACATGTGTGTGTGTTCATGTCATAATAAAGCATCTTATACCTATGACACTCCAGAGGTATAAAAATGGAAAAATGAAAGCAAGAGGAAGCTGGATAAAGAACGACATCATGAACACGATAAAGCTTCCTGCCCATCAGCACTCGGCTATAAAACAAAATAAAATAATAAAAATTGAATGTCACACTCAAAGCTGTCATAAAATGTCAATACATGTGATTAATAAACTATAGAACCTATGGGAAGTACTTTGTATTTTTATTATCACTAATAGCAGCAGTAGTAACAGTAATTGTGATAATAGTAGTAATAATAATATTTAATTAATATTTCTACTACCACTAATACATTTAGCTTTTTTCCAATAATAAGGGTATTTTAGAGCACATATTATTATTAGTAGCAGTATTATTACTATATGACCACTACTTCTAATTAATTTTACTATGCTTTTTCCAATATTAAGGGTATTTTAGAGCATATAAAATTTCTAAAATATGGTCTAAAAAGCATATAAAATCTGATATATATTTCTCTCCATATCAGTCTCTAATGGTGTGTAACTGTAATGTTCCAAACAAAGACATTCTCTGTAAAAACAGTTAAAGCTTATTGTCCTTTTACAATCATTAGTGGATCTGGAGTGTCGACAAAAGACTATTATGTGATTTAATGAAATGTCTTAGGACCTGACCTCTTAATGAAACATCATAAACCTTAAAGGCCCCAGAGGGAAATGTGTAAGACAATGTGAGAATGAGAGTGAGAGGATGACAGACTCTGAAAGCGATCACATGTTTCCTAGACCCACATACTACACAACTGAGTCCAGTCCAGCTGGAATGGGAGCAGCGGTAAGGGGAGGAAGTGAAACCTGCAGCTAGGATCTGATGCTCTACAGACCTGCCCAAGACACAAAGCACTCTAAATGCTTTGGTAGAGGGAAAGTTTCACATTAAGTATGTTTTCCGTTGCAATTAAGGCTTGGGCTTGATCCCTTCTGACATTGTAATTGTTATTTCAAATGCGAATTAATAAATCATAGCAGTCTAGTTAAGAATGAAAATAGGTCTCCTCCACCAGTGGAGCTTCAGACCACTGCTGCATCTCACGAGAGGTTATTTACTCCAAAACAGCCCTTGAATCTTGCACATAAAAATACATTAAACGAGAATAAAGCATGACATGAAGTGAAATTTACAGATTAAATGTGCAGTTGGGATCTAGCAACAAGAGCGTCTCTTTTCTACACTCATCACTAATACAGTATGCAAATGGTTTACCCTTCTCTGCTCCAAGTTCAGGGCTGGAGAGAATTCAAAATTTATGCTGAATAATGTTAACTGGTCACATCCCGGGCCCTTGCCAGATCCTCCAGGGTTAGTTCTCTCCCGCGGTATGCGACGAGCACTTTAGCTATCACAGTGAATTAGTGTAAGACCTGTAATGCACCTTTAAGTATGTGAGCCCTTTTAAGGCACTTCGAGGTCATCTCCTTGGCTAAATATAAAGTACAACCTTTTGAACAATTATTTGTACTTGCCAGGCCAGTGGCTCAGATAGCACGCAAAGGATGGCATGCACTTTCCTGACCCTCTTCCTCTAATGGCCTGGGCTTGAGGAAGAAGGGAGAGAGAGGGAGGACAAAAAAGAACAGAACTGAGAAACCCTAAAGGCCCCTATGAGGAACAGGGAGTCACTTGTTATCCCAGGATGCACAGTGAGACACGCCAGTCGAAAATGCTTTCAGCATGTTTTAGGGAGGGCAGACTGGTAACAATCGTGCTAAACCTGCAGGTGCTGATGGGTGAGGTCAAATGAAGCTTAAATAGATGGAAGTAGTTTTGCCAACAGTTCAGGAATTGTGGGATGTGAAGCTAGTGATTAGCAATCAAAGAGGATCTTTCAGACCATTTCGGAATCATCTGGGTGGCACTTTAAGGAAAAGGGTTGTAGGGTTGTGGCATCACAAAATGGTGAATAATAAGTTTATGAATATTAATTGGACATGCACAAATAACTGTGTTTTAGTCCAAAATTAAAAAGTAAACCAACTGTACAAGTATACAAATGTTAAACAAATTAAATGTAAAAATAAGTTTACCAAGTTGCTGAGTAAACTAACCAATACTAATGCTTGAGAATGCATTTAATTATTATGAATTATCTTGTTTTTTCATTATTATTTTGATTTTGATAATTTCAGAACATTTGCCACTATCTGTTGCTGGATTTTATAGATCAGTGTACAACAGCATGGATCAAAAATATCAAATATCGTTTTTTATTTTGGGCACTTCAAGCATAGTGTTATTTTTGTATTGTTTAAATGCACTTATTTATTAATATTTTGAATTAGTTCATTATTTCATGTTTTCTGTGCGCAATTTAATTTGAGTTAATTTTTTTAAATGATTTTGTCATTAATATTAATAATAGTTTATTATTTTTTGAAACTTGTAATAGCTTTAGTTAACAGTTCCATGCCTGATGTGAGTGTGTGTATAGTTAAAGAACAAATATGTCTGTCCTTTAGACCACTGCAAGAAAAAAAGGCATAAACGGTCGACTGATGGGTAAAGGAGCCACACCAGACCCCGCCTGGGCATAAAAGACCACTAATCTAGTGAGTCTCTCAGCCACTGGGCTCTTAACCTGGAAATGGACAGATGAAAGAGGAGGAGAGTGAAAGGGAAGAGTATGCGGGGGGTGGTGTTCTGCTGACCCCATTAGATGGGCCAGAGCAGTTCAGCCAGAGATATGACAGGACCAGAGAAGAAATGGAGTGAGAGGGGATGATGGGACAATATAAAAGAGTAGGAGTGAGAGTACGGAGTAGAAAGAAAAAGAAAAAGAAGCAAAGGGAGTCACAGACGAGAGAGGTCTGCTGAGATGGCAATAAGGCACTGAAAAACTGCATAGTAGGAAAAACTAAGACCAGAATGTGTGTGTGTGTGTGTGTGTGTGTGTGTGTGTGTGTTTGAGGGAGCCATAAAAAGAGACAGGGCCCCTCATGAAAGGACTAAAGTGGGCACATGCTTCACTCTGCTTACTGGAGCAGCACATCAGAGGTCAGGTTCAGATGCTCTTACTGGACTAGTCCATCCAGTGCATCTACTCTGGATGTGATCAACATTTCATGCAGTGGGGGCTAAAGGTGGTCTACGATGAAATAAAGTGAGCAGAAAAACACTTTAACATATATATATATATATATATAGTATATTAGGAAATATTCATCTGTTATAGTAAGATCGGTCTAGAAAAGTACCAAGGTACTGTAAGGCTGGTAAAGCAGTGAGAACTGAGCAGATGCTTAGAGGGGGTGGAGGGCAGTATTGTGAGCAAGGTAGAAGGGTCTGTCCTGCTGTCCTGGTGGTCTCTGCACTCACGGCTGCCCCAGACAATAGCCGCTAATTGGCCTGGCTGTTGGTGGTCCAGCTGGAATTGCTGCCAGCCCATTGGATAGAGTGCCTCTGGTAACAGCACACTCACGCAGTGAGGTTCAGTTTCATTTACACAGCCATGCCCACATACAACTAAATCAACTTTCCATGGTGTGAAATTAAGGTTGCCACTGTGCAAACTACAGGAAACATGACAACTATCCACTGTCACACCAGATTCAGAGGTAGGGTAGCTGTTTTTGCCACCTTACAGAGGCCCCAGACTCATGCTGGTGATATTCACTTACACATACATACATGGGCATAGACACACTGGCAAGGCAACCCCACAGGGGAGACATCTGTGTGTTTGCTGGAGCAGTTGCAGGGATTGTTAATTATGTATCAATGAGCCAAATGTACACCAGGATTTCTGAGCAACCAGCATCCTGTGGCCATTTTCAGAAATGTCAGCATGGAGACTGTGGAAGTGTTTAATGTACAGAACAGTTAAATACGCATCCTGTACTAAGATAGATGGCAGACACTGTGCACTAAATTAGAGGGGGGGAAATAAAGGAAGAAAAGAAAGAGAGAGGGAATTACTGTACTGTCATCCCACAAAGTCCTGCAGAATATACATCAAATAATTCAGCTCTTAAAATTGTTGTTAAAATATTGTTACAGATATACAGTAAGGGTGAATAAGTATTTGATCACCCTGTGATTTTGCAAGTTCTCTCACTAAGAAATCATTGAGGGGTCTACAATTTTCAGCACAGTTGTATTTCCACAGTCAGAAAGAATCTAAAAAGAAAAATCCACAAATCACATTGTATAATTTTTAACAATTTAACACCTATGCTTAAAATTGTAGACACAAAACTTGCAAAATCACAGGGTGATCAAATACTTATTGACCTCACTGTATATATATATATATATATGGAGAGAGAGAATTTTAAGTTTATTTCTGTAATTATACAACATTTTCTCTATTCCATGTTTTATAATACATGTCATACTGTATCTTTATATTATATGTATATATTTGTCTGTGATGATTCTATATGCACTACCTCCAGTTAATACCACAGAGCACTGTAACATATTATGCAGTTATGTTGTCATTTTTGTCTGCACATTTGCACATGCCTTTAGTTGTCTTTGTCTTTTTTCCTTTAGATAAGTATAGTTTCTGTTAAATTATAATGTTAATCTGGTTAGCTAGCTAGTCAGTTTTTGTTAATTTATGTTATAACTTATGTCATATTTAGCACCTTGGTCCTGGAGGAACGTTGTTTCGTTTCATTGTGTACTAAACTGTACATAGTTGAAATGACAATAAAAGCCTTGACTTGAATATTCCATACAATTATAGGTAATATTTTAATTTTAAGTGAAATGCATTTTATCTTTTCAGAAACAATTGTAACCATGGTTAAAATGCATTACATTATTTGAACATTCCTTGTTATGTCAAATAGTGGTTGTTTGTCGAGTTTATGTATTAGTAGGTGTGTGTTCAACAAATAGATTTGTACATAACTGTAACAATAATTCATAAGACCATATCACACACACACAGACATTATGTGCCTCTAAAAGCATAATTAATGCATTAAAATAATTTACATTATAATGATTTATTAACACATTATATTGTTTTTACTTTTAGAATGATTTAATAAAACTTATTTTTGATTTAATATCATATTTTAGGTTATTATTATTATTTTTCTTAAACCTGCTTATAAGGTTCTGGGGTTGATTCCCTCAGAATGTCTGTACTGATAAAACATATACTTTGAATGTAATGTAAATCACTCTGTGCCCAATGCATAAAACATGTAAAATGTATATCAAACACACAAGTAGATCGCACCCATTATAATAAACGGAGCTATCTACACTGGGAGTTGATGGATGCCTCGTTTCTATTTTTTACACACTGGCAAGCTACAGTACACCTGGCAAGTGGCCCCCAGGTAGTTTGAGTTAGAGACCCCTAATCTAAGCCAACATGCAGTTGCCTTACATTTAGTCTGTGATTGTACAGTTAAAGGAAAAAAAAAAAGTTGTAGAGGTCACGTAAGAATAATTCTGACCTAGCATTCCAAAAATACTTTTATGATGATACAGAGGTGCAGCTCAACCAGGTAGATAAATATGATAATCTTTTGAAAAATGTAGTTCATGGGATGAAATATTACAGTTGCTATTGTCACAGGGGCGCAGCTGACAGCGCAAGCGGCCACAGCTGAGAATGCTGGGCTTCTGGGTCCAACCGGGAAAGAAAACAGTCCCAATTAGCCAGCACAGGCAGGTCAGCTGGGCTCCAAAGTCCTTCTCTCAATTCAGCCTGAAATCAGCATATGCTGCATGTCTTAAAATAAAACACCAATTGAGAAAGAGAGAGAGTGGAAAAAGTGAGAGGACCGGAGAGGAGAACAGGAAAGGGGCAGATCAGAAAGAAGGGACAGATGTGAGAGAATGAGTCAAAAAAAGAGAGAATGGGATGGGAATGGAGGAATTACAGTATACACAACATTCTGCACAATTAACAAGTCCATTTTTACTATGCTGTCACAACAAACTAGTTTCAACATCCTTAGATCTGAATGCTGCATTAGTAGGTCACTGCAAAGACTTCAGAAAAAATTGAAAGGGAATGCAAAAGCGACTATAAAACGGATTTGTCTGTAACTACTTTCTGTCTGTCCATCCACAAAGGAATTGTAAAAACTGGCTACCATGCATCATTATTAAAGCCATTTCAATCACAGGTCAGTGAACAGCTGTACTCTAGTCTAAGTAAGACATGCTGCCTCTAGTGGTCAAACTAAAAACTATACATCTGTTCAGTTGCCACACATATTAGCAATCACTTTTCAACAGTTACTGAATCTCATTTGGATACAACAATCCAGAACGCCTGAATTTGTGTGTTGCTAAAAAGAGTTAGGTTGGAAGTATTTGAGGCACATCAAGAGCAAGTGTGTGTTGTTGTACACGGCCCGTCCAGATGTAGCAGCCTGCCAGACACAACAAACCCAGCCTCTGACCTTTATGCATGGCCCACATTTAAGAGTGTCCATAAAGGATCAGGTTACAGACTAAAATAGCTACCCCAACCCCCTCCGTTTCCACTCCTAACTCACTCTACCTTTAAATTTGAGGCTGTGGCTCTGGACAGATGTTCCTTTCAACATGACCCTAAAGACTGGCAGGACATCTGGGTAATTGAAGGATGCTGTCAATCCAGCTAAGTCCTTTACTTGGAAGCGGGATTGCGTGACCCTTGTCTGTCTGAAAGAGTTTGAGGAAAGAATTGTGTCATCGCTCAAGGTAGCAACCTGCTACCCTTTGAGTTCCTCTAAGGTTAAAGAGTCATAGCAGCATGCCAGAGAAGTTCCATAATGAATCTATTGTTAAATTATTATTTTTTTTTTTATAATTTATTTACAAATTAAGAAATGGAACAAGTGTTGCATTGTCAACTTGGTTTTTGACATCCATAGGTCAAGGAGGTCTAAGAGAAGACAGTTGTACATTTATACAAAGATAAAGCTAATTCTTGTATGGAAGATGGGCTGTAGAACTTGTCCTTCAGGTTAAATTGCATTGCTCCCTTTTTGCCCTCTAAAGCTAAATTACAATACATACATCAGTTAGAACGTGAGAACACATTTGTCCTTCTGCTCCCCTTCTCTTTTGACACACACTTCCTGTCTAATAAAAGCCCACAGTATGTTTGATATCTACACCAGTAGTCCACTCTCACACATGACTTCTGAACCTGACCGTGACCTGTGCAGCCAGAGGCGGATGGGGCAGACCATGCCTTTTCCATTGAAACTATGACCTCATTTCTTTCAAATGCATCTGGTTAATTAGTGAACATGAGAAGGGGAGAAATTAAAGGACCAGAGACCTCAAGGGGACACACACAGTCTCACACAGAGTCTGTATCGTATAACCAATATTGACCTTGAGTAGACTGTGAATATTTAAACAATTTGCCAGTAGAAACTGCCCATTTGCACAAGCGCTTGATCTAAACGTACCACAAAGGAGCTCATCATGCAAGACTGCTGGTGGACAGTATTTAGCGCAACCGCAAAATCCAGCTAATCACACAAACTGAAGGTAATTAAATACGAGACGTTCCCCATGCCATCATCCTCACACCTGGGAGATTCTTACAGCGTTTCTAACAAATCTATTTGAGAAAAATTCATACGAAAATCCACCAGAGTAATCCAGGTTAAATGAATCTCTCTGAGGTATGGCAGCAAGTGTTCCACTAGGGATTGAAGTCTGGAAGCCTCCGGTTCCTCTCCCCATGTTTGATTTAGTATAGCTCCAGACGGACGCAGTCAGACGGTCCCCTCAAGACTGCTCTCTCCTGAGGAGCTGCCTCCACTACCTCAACTTTTCCTGAGAGATAAACCACCTTTCCGCAGAGCACCATGAATGAAAGACGATGTGAGTCTACTGAAAAGTTTAGTCCACAAGAGTTAAGGGCTGTTCACATCAAAGACAATAACTATAATGATAACTGCAACTTTTCAACAATCACTCTAATTGTATGAGAAAAGGTAAGTCCAATCCAACATTATAACGCCACACATTAGCAATATAATTGGAATCACTTTCAGAATAATAACAGCACTGTAATCCAATCAAAATCCATCGGACTTTAAGTGCTTCAGTATTTAAAGCAGCAGACGACAGAAATGCAGTTTGCACTTTTACAGGATATCACCACCTGTTGCTGTGGAAGCTGGCATTGTTATTGTTTGTAACATACTGGTGTGAATAGGCCTGCATACTTTCGATTGTCCATGCTAACAGGTCACATACTGAGTATACACATCAATGGTGCTGTGTGATTTTTATTTAATTGCTTTGCAATGTTAAAACACTTTCTTCTATCATAGCTTAATATGCATAGAGTAAGGCCAATTTCAGGCTGATTTCCTTGAAAAATGTAAACACAGGGGCGATATCAATACAGTGGTGTTTATTTGGGAATCCCGACCTGCCTGACACAGCAACAGTGGCTCAACCAGTGGTGTGAGTTTGTAATATTTGGCTGACCAACAGAATAAGAAGACAATGTTTGAAAACAGTCACACAAAATAAAATTACTTAATCTTCAGGGACCTGATATAAATGAACCAAAAGATCCACAATATGTCAAAACTATTTCACTTAATCTCTGTCTGTGTTGTGTGCGTTAAATATATAAAAAAGTGATTTTCCCCATTGCATTTGTTAAAATTGATTATGAGAACTTTATTGATCCCAGCAATTCAGGGACTTCCATGTATCACTACAGAACAGGAAGAGGTTAGAAAAAAGTTCAGAATCGTTTTAACTAACAGAGATTGAGTGACTTTCACCGTTACTACTTAGGAAAAACGACTGCTTCTCATGTCAATAAATCACCAAGAGAGGCTTGGGAATGACAGGAAACAGGATATTGGGACACTGCTGTCTCAATGGGTCTTGGTCAGTGGGGCAGAGGCCTAGGAAATGACTGTTAGCACACTATCAACAAACTCCTTGACACCTGACCAAACTTCCTGTGTGGAAAGGAAGTGAGAGTGGCCGCAGGGGCCACAGTTAACAGTCAGCTCATGCACTGATGGGGAGGAAGAAGGAGAGAGAGCGATAAGGGGGGACTTAACCTGCCGTTTATCAGCTATCTGACATGAGGAGATGGGCCCAGTGCACTATATGATCAAATGTGACATTATTCAGGTTATGTAATATTATTCAAAACTGGCTAGGAACACACACACACGCACTTGCACACACATGCACCATGCTCTCATTTTCATTCACATACAAAAATAGGAAGTAATGCTAATGCCATGCTTAAAATATTTCAGGGTTGAGTAAAGTCGCCTATGAAATGCAAATTACAAATCTGCTGTAAAAAAAAAAAAAAAAAAATCAAGAAGAGCACAGCCACGCACTCCTGAAGTGTTTAAACCGCTAAGATGCCATGAATATTAATGTTCTGAAAAATGACAATAGCAGCACCGAGCTGTTTACAGGAGCGAGCAGCGTGTTCCGGGCCCCGAATCTGCTGTTTAGCATGCGCCGGTACCAGTCCGTATCAAACACAGCACACGTTGAGACAACACCGTCTCGGTCGCTGCTACTCAACTGACATCATGCATTGTGACCTATGGACGGGAGAGTACAAAAAAAAAGCCTTTGAGACAGAGGGAGATAGAGAGAAAGGGAGTGTACTGTAGCCCAACACTGTACGTCTGACCTCCTGTCTTTCTAAGCGCGGTGTTAGCGTGTCTCTGAAGCAGTGGTGCATGAGCATCCTAGCACACTACATATGTTCCAGCCAAGCTAGAGTAATGAAACAATGACAATCCATCCAACGCCTGGCAGTGAGCAGTCTCTAAAAACCTCATATTACACTCTAGCGCTAAGCCGAAACATTTAATAGGACATTATCATTATCACACACTGCTGTATTAACCTAATAAACATCAGTGGGAGTTACTGTATGATAGCAAACCGGAATTATCACCGCTGTTATCCCGTCATAATTGCACACGTAGTAATAGAAGTCACAGTAAATTGGATATTAGCGTGTTGAAATGCATCATATCGTATTGGAACCTGCTGAGATGGTAATAACTAAATGAGAGTGTTCATTGCTCTAAACAAGTTCATGAATTTGATAACTGAGGTGAAACCTCAGGTTTATTTTGATGTTTCGCAAACTGAGTTTGCTTTTGAATTTATCTCGAGTGCGTTCAAGGGAGCCATCCAAATATGACCACAGCAATCCCGCTATGGCTTCTGGTTGATGAGGACGAGGCTTTAGAGGCTTATCTCACCTTTTTATAATAGAATTTCAAAATAAAACACACACACACACACACACACACACAGTCAGACATTTACTCCCACAGTGAAAAATAGGCATGGGCAAAGAGATTATACTGTCGTCCATTTCGTGACACCTGTGAGGACACCGCAAACAGTCACTCGTGCTTTATCTTTCCTTTGGGCTGAATGGAGGCTATGGCTTTATTGGTTTGTTAGTTAAGAAAGTAGGCCAGCATAAGCAGGACACAATAATAATTCCTTGAGTGGCTGGGCTCTGGCCTCGGCGAGCCTGCCGATGATGAATCTGTGTGCCACGGTACATTATAGCAGGATAAAAGAAGAGGGGGGTGAAGGACAGTGCCTTCTCTGAACCTTAATCAGATGCAGATCAGACTAAAAGCATCGGAGCAGCAAATCCCCGCTCCAAAGCGCAGCGCCACACCACGCCGGCCACCCTCTCTCTCTTTTCTTCCATTTCTCTCACCCACTCCCCCCCGCCCGCCCTCTCCCTGAGCCCTGTATAAAAGGTTGGTAGACAGATTCAAGTCTTTATTGGAAGATCATATGGGATGACTGCAAAATCCCATTACTTGTTGATTAAGTATTGATCCCACCCCCAAGTATTAACAAGTAAGCTAATATGGAGTGACCCGTGAGACCAGTGGCTGTGGAGCAAAGAAATCAAACGCTTTGGGGACAGAGAAAAAGAGAGGGAGAAAGAACAAGAGACAAAGAAAGAGAGAGATCATACAGGAGACAAAAAGAAGGGCACGGAGTAAAGTGAATAGAAACAGACAGATGTGAAGAAACAGACATTGTGAACGGTAGGGAAAGAGGAGCTGCTTTAGACGTGCTAGTGAACTTCTGTCTCTCGGCTCTGGTTAAAATGTCACACATCAATGTGCAGATCAATGGACGCCTTATTTTTCAGCCTGCTCCTTATTGCCATCATCAGATGGCTCTCCTCTCGTACCTCCTAATGACTCCCTCCCCCCTGAGTGTCAGTGCACTGCGAACTTCTCTTGATCTCGTGCGGCCCCTTCAACTTTGCCTTGTGTTCTTCTGACACCACCAACCCACCCACATGCTCACACCAAAAGGGCACTGGATGCATTCAAAATATGATACAAAGCTAATTTTCTTTCACATTTGAATTTAACTTGTTGTTTTTCTCAAGCCATTTGTTTTAACCTCCTCATGCTTATTACCAGTAGTGGAAGAGTTATTTTACAACTGCAGTTTTACAAGTTACAGGCTTCTTAGTGTAAATCATTTAAAGGGATAGTTCAGCCAGAATGAAAAATCTATGATTAATCACCATTATAAAGCTCCTCTTTTTTTCCTCTTCGCACCACAGAAGAAAGTATAGGCTTTTACCAACACATTGATGAATGATTACAAAACTGTAATATATTTTTTTCCCTTTTCTGTTTCTTTTAATAAAGAAGCTAACTAGACTTCAAAGTACTTGAAAAAAAAAAGCAACATCACTACTAAACTGAACAGATGCATTTACAATAACTACAGTTGATAGAATTTGTAAAACAATTGAAAGACATTACAAGACAAAGGCATAGTGTTTTTACCGACAGCACTGGACTAAATATTTCCAGGATCCAAAAAATAACACACACAAAAAGGGTATATTCCAAAAGCTAAATAAGAAAAAAGAGAGAGAGAGAGAGAGAGAGAATAGACACTACCACAACAACAACAAAAGAAATAATGTAGCATTTTTAAACTACAAGGATACAACAAGGATAAAGTTCAACATTTGGCTCTCAATGCAACGCTTCAATGAGGTGTAGTCTCAGCTGTCTACACTTGCCTTCTTGAAGTTAAGCAGAAACAGCTACCACTGCAAACGATCTTGGAAAGGAAGATATCTGTAGACCCTAATGACTGAAAGAGAAAAAAAAATAATCTGTGTATCAAAAAATCTGAACCATAAATTAATTAAAAATTTTTGTCACAGATTATACTAGACACCAAACAAGCATTTCCTCATTTAATTCTCTCTAAATCCCAATTTTAGCTTTTGCATCCATCCATGCATACGGTTTGTGAATGTGAGAAGATTTAGACAGGAATTTATTGCTACTGCCTGATATCATACTGTAAGAAATACCGATGAAAGCAGTTGTGTTCCTTCTAGATGATTCAAATTTAGGTTTAACAGAGCTACAAATAAATAGTTGGCTGTCAGTCCATAAAATCTGCCAAAATATAATTGAAAAGATGGCTCCCTATCATTTATCAATGTGATACTGGCTACATCAGTTTCGTGACATGCTAGACCTTTTAGTTTCTTAGATTTGTGAAGAAGCCTTTTGACAATTGTAAGTGACCCTCAACCAATTAAAACAATTAATCCTTGAATAAAACATATGGTTAATTAGGGGAGTAAAAAAAACAAGCTACAAAGAAAAATAGTTATACACCATTAAGTTACCTCACAAAAACGCATATCACTTTTTGGCAACACGGAGTCAAAGTCAAACTTAAAAGAAGCAGGAAGACTGCACACCTTTCACCCACGTGCACGTCAATAATTCATATTTCATTTTAAACTCATCACCACCGTGATCGCAGTGTTTGTTATTGCACACATGAAAATTACTTCAGCAGGAGTGCATGTGCAGAACATAACCAGATTGTTTGTCTTCATGTAACTGTCATTCAGTACTCCCCTTCTGTGTAAAGAGAACGAACAGAGAGGATAGAACAAGAAAGAATCAATGAGATAGACTGTCAGAATATTCATAATAAAATGGAGCAGAGAAAAAAAAAAAAAAAGGACACAAAGGATTTGTTATTCTGGCAGACTGCTCGGTCAGTCGATATGTCCACAGATTATTCAGATTAGTGAGAGGTTTAACTCCGCTCATTGACTTGACGAAGGTTTCGTCCGGTTAAAAAGCTGACACAGTCCATTACGAATAACATTCCGCTATTGATTAGTTCATTCCGAGAGAAACTCTTCTACATCTCTCTCTCACTCTGGGTTCCCAGCCTCATTACACAGCTGTGTAAATTATGTGTGCATTATGTAACCGCACAAGGTACATACAATAATTTTTATAAGTACATTTAAAAGTTTTTCTAACTAAATAGTACCAATAAGACATAAAGTCAAACAGATGAACAGTGTTTTTCTGTAAAGGCCATTTTAGCCATAATTGGTGATTCCATCAAATTCATTTAATTCAGATAACTAATTTCACTTCACTATAATGATATGATGGATGGATGCATGGACGGATGGATGGAACAATCAAACAACAGAGCAATGGTTAGATTTAACTCAACCAAAGTTCTCCCAGCCCAGAAGAAGCTTCTTGAGTGCTTCTGGACTAGGCTCTGGGTACGAAACACTGCATCTCTCCTTATTGCTTTTAACAGGCACTTTGAATGTGCTTAGCAAAAGTTTGCTTTAGAATATAAATCCAAGGAGGCATAGCTAACTCCTTTTTTATTAGGTTTATAAAAGTCTATTGATTGATCATTAAGGAACTGTCCAGGTCTGGATGCACAATGTGTAGAACCTGTTTGTTAGAGCTTGCTGAGTAACCAAATAATTTCACAACCTCTATTTATTAGAGATGCAAACTCCTAGCACAGAGGACAGAATGGATGAGGCATGATATTTGTCAGACTAATGGCCAATTAAGCCCCTCTAAACAAGTAGGTAGGAGATTACAATCTCGCAGACCCCCTCTGAGACATTAAGTGCGTTTACATGCACTTTAAAAGTTCGATTTCAGTTGGACTAAAACAATAATTTGTCTTTTTACAATGTCATATAAACGGTTCGGCCAAAATTGGGCCAATTAATTAGACTACAAAAGTAATTCCTTGGCCAAATGATGAGATTATTTTATTAATGGATACATTTAAAGCAATTCTTTGCTAAAAAGGTGTGACAGTCTTTTTAGAGACAGCATGCATGCAGTCCAAGTCCTAGCAACTAAAACAATAATACTACACAAACCAAAAATATGTATAATCCATTAATATATAAAACAAATAACTTTTATCTTACGTCACGTTGTCATGTGAACATGCAGTCACTAAACTTGAAGCTAGTTGTGTGTGTTTGACTCACTAAATAGAACAGACACAGTCATTTATTTGCAATACATCAAATAGTAGGTACCTTATCTGGAACTTGGTTTCCAACCCGAATTATAACTGTACGTGTAAACGTCACAACTGAGAAAACCCTCTTTTCCCCCGTCAAACTTCAGCTCTGTTGGAGAAGAGAGGGCTGCTTCCTGTAGGAAACTGAGAAGTGTTATGCAAGACTTATAGTGGTAGGCCCTTGTCATTTTTGGTATAAATTGCACTCTGAAAACATTTCTTCTTTCTCGGGATGTATTTTTGCACATTGTTTTAGACATTTGACAAGGTCTTTTAATACACATCAACAAAAGTGACCAACATTTTTAGCTCCACACTGTATGGACTATTTCCAGTCCGCATGACCTACAATAAAGCTTACAATATGAGGGCCTCGGTGCATGACTTAGTCCACAAATGTATTAAAACCAGGCCCGTCATGTTTTGCCAAAATATTCTGTGGTTTTCTGGAGTTTAGACGACTCTCCTGTGATCTAAGACAGCTTGGAAATTGGATCTTGGCCTATAATAAGCAGGGCTGAAGAACCTTGGGCCGCCTCAGCCAAAGAACAGAGACATGAATAGGTCCCAGGAACATTGGGTCACACAAAGCCTTGATTGACTGGATCAGATGCTCAGTACGATCAGATACTTGGGCCCGGTTGAAATCAAAGGGAGGTGGGCTCTTTTAAGCACACATCGGGGGAAAGGGTGGGGGTCGAGGCTCAGTTCTAAAGAGCCGACCGATCCTGTCGCCTGACGTACTGGAATCCTGCGGTCTCGGAAGGCTAGTGACAAATAATGCCTACAGAAACTGCTAAAGTACTCCAAATTCCGCTAATGTGCTTTGGGATATTAAACCACGAGAGAGGGAAAGGTTTTTAACGAAGACAGTGGGTGAAGTCCCATCGTTCTCTTCATTACACCCATGTGGTGACAATTGTATTCCCCCCTCCTTCCCAGACCCCTCCCCCGGCCATGTTTAGGAGTGGAGGACATCAACATGCACAGCATGTAATGATGTCAAAGAGCTATTTCATGGTGAACGTTTGGTTTGAATTAGAGGCCAGCGGGAGTGCGGACTCTCACACACTCTGGCAGCGTCCCTTTGTTCCTCCCTGATCTGTGGTGCTGCAGAGACCTCTCTTTTTTTTCTCTTTCTCCCGGTCTACAACAGGCTCTCTACCGCCCTGCCATTACGCATATACGCACAACGCCCCGATGTTCGCACTCTTAGATGGATGATCTTGCAAACGCTGACATTTTCTAAACATGCAAACTCACACATAAACTCTTTAGCATCCGTTTGGCACTTGAAAGCGCACTACTACGCTGTTGCTTAAACATATGTATGTACGTTTACACTGATAAAATTTTCAAATGTGGTGCCATGTAGCATTTCAAAGTCATTACATTACTTGGAAGCTGAGAAAAAGCAGTTTAGAGACCACACACATACACGCTTTTTGTCTTAGAGAGTATGCTTGGAAAGGCAGATTTTCTGTGAGGGGAATATGGATTAAGAGTAGGCATGGCTGAATGAATAAATGGAAAGTTTGAGAGGCTGAGAGGAGAGGAGCGGACAGTGTGACCTTTTTAAGATCCCAGTCAAATGGGTAAACAAGATCCCGAGGTGACTGTCATTTACAGGTTGGGTATTGATGTGAGGCCGGCCAGTCCTGAGAGAGCAGGCCACTGCGAAGGAAAGACACAGAAAGTACACACGTGCCAGAACATGCACACAGACTGAAACATTATACAAATACACCGTCATACACAGCTAACAAGCTAAAGGCTAAAGCTAAGGCTAATGCAAATATTGACACACACACAAAATGTAACAAAAGGTGTAACCTCAGAAACATATTATTTCTTTTTTTTTTCCTTTAAGCAACCACACTTTTTTTTAAATAAAGCATACTTTTTAGCGTATTATGTTGTTACATTTTACCTGGCTTCACTTCTAAAATGTTTTTGTCATAAGATCTGACGACTGTATAGCACAGCGCAATACAATGCATTTTTTGAAGTTGATCTCTCTTGCTATTCCTCTGTATTTGCCCATCAGAATGTGAACATGTATAATTTTGCTGAAGGCAAACATGTCTCAATCCTTGCTTCAAAACAAAGAATAGTATTTCTGTCATTTCTTTGCTTACTGTTCTTTTCCTAGAGCCATGGCTAATAAGGGGGATGTTTTCCTAAGTTATGGTCAAGGATTCCTCCCGTTAACTTATCACACAGGGAAATGCCAGAGACAGTAGGGCTTGAGGCTGATGCACTGGGTAAAACTTGGCATAAGCTCCTTATCACAAAATATTAGGTTTACGCCTAAAGGTGCTTGCTTGTGTCAGTTTCTGAGGCTGTCTGGAAATCCCTGCCTCGATGTGACAGGTCAGTGTGCCAAAACTAACCAGCAGATGGAAAATGCCCCTACATGAATACATGCATAAGACACATGTCTACAAATATATAACAACTCTTTATAGAAACTGCAGTAACACAGTTTCATGTTTAACATATAAATAGAATAAATAATTCTTTAGGTGCTAATAGGTAAAAGGTAATTAATTTGTTTACAATAAACATTTTGGTGGTTGCTTTGTTTTTGAGTCCTCGAGAAAAAACAAAAACAAGTATTTGATCATTGCACCTCATTAAATTAAACCGTACATAATTTTTTCATGGTCAAATAAGGAAAACAACATCAGGATGTGCTGCTTCCCTCTAAACCATGTATTTCATAATGACAGGTTTATACTTGTGTGTTCTTTTACGCATCAAAAACATTACAAACCGAAACCCTTCCTTTTTCTCCAAGGTTGAACAAAACTTTAAGAGTTTCTAGTTGAATCACATGCCTCTATAAATAACCAAGTTCATGTAATACAGATCAAACTGTGGAGATGTTTGAAGTGCGAGCAATATGTGCAAGCTGCTCAGCTCTCCTAGATCGATTGAGAGGGTCTTACAGGGGTCAGAGTGGATGCCTGAGGGAGAAGAGGAGTCAAACATAATGTTGGGTGTCAGACTGTTGACATTTCAGATCTTCAGATGCGTTCACCATGCCAACACGGAGAGAGAAAAAAAGAATGCCAGGGGCAGTGTGCACATATACAGTATGTGAGTACGATGCCTGAAATGGCCAGGGTCACAGTAAAAGTTGACAAGCCGTGTTGCCAATAATCATAATCATTATGGGTCATGTTTTTATGCAGATACATTCTGCATTCATTTACATATCTTAATTATTATTTTTTGCCTGAACAATGTTAGTTTTAGATCTTCCTTTTTTTCAAATATAGAATGATTTCCACAATAGATTCATGCACAAAAATTTCAACCTCCTCCAGTGCTCTGGCACTCTTTGTACATTACATTAATTTACACAATTTAGGGATAAGTAGTCGTTTTCTGAACTACTTAAATTAATTTGAAGCAGATATGAGATTACTCATATCAAAGTTCAAGTATTAATAAACACTGAGTTACAGATCTCATCATTAATTACTACAAGACTTTTAAATTTTACATATATAAGTAAAAAATAATATTATATATATACATATATATATATATATATACACACACACATAGATAAATAACAGCTAAATATTTACAGTCATGTATATACAGCCTTTCCATAATGCTAGTGATGCATAAAGTATGTTTTTAATAAAAAAGTTAAGTAATGTAACACTGTTATTTAATTTTTACAACAGTGATCATTTTACTTGTAAATTAAATTTACATGAAAGTAAATTTAAATTACATTGAATTAAATAAAACATTTACAGTAATATACTATTTTAATCTTTGATTATATGATCATGGAATGTTAATGCAATATTTTAATTAATGTGGTTGTATTATATTTGCCATCAATGTTTAAACTGCTCTTTGTTCTTGAGACTAGAGCTTTTGAACAAGTAATCCATGTCTGAACATACTAAATTACTGTAATAATTAGTAATAATTTAATAATAGGGGTTGTAATAACAAAACAAAAAAACTTTTTTATAGAAGACGGAATGTAATACAATACTTCACAATCCCTTCTATCAAATAAAACAAAGAACGAAAATCAGACTTGAGGAATGCTTAAAAAAATAATAATAAAATGGTGATTTTACACAAATAAAAGAAACTAAAGTTAGAACAAACTAAATTACACCAAAACAAATTTTAAGCCCAACTATTGTGACCTACAATAACAAAACATCTCTTGTTGTGAGGGAGTTAGAACAGCTGTTATAATATGGCTAATAATGCTACACCACCCATATCATTGGGATGGAGTGACCCATATCTGCCACACGCGAGAGGCTTGGTGCTGATCCCCACAGCTCGTCTCCTGTCTCCCTGAGCCGAATGCACTGCCTGGCCCTGGCTCTCACTTCTGGGCTTGGAAGGGCCCCTGACGAGGCTATCTTAAAAATGCTCTAAGATCCTCTGTGCCTTTACTGTCTCATTCAAAGCGCCTCGTTTTTAATATTCAGCACTGCAAGATGGTGGGAGCATTTGTTCCGGCCGCCACATTAAAATAGCTCACACTCTCACTGATGAACTTCAGGCTCCAAAAGTGGGGCTATGAATTCATCATATCAAGGTCATGCTGTTGTTTTAAACTCACACCGAACAAAATTTTTGTGTATGGATTTAAGTGATAATGAAATACGGTCTTATACATCAGCAGAGGCGACAAATAAGTTTGTGTGGTGGTTGCGGGCTGTAATTCATAATCAGTGTCTTTATATATTTATCTCACAGTCTGGAATGCGTACATAACTCAGATACACGTGACAGTGGTGCAGCTGAGCACATATACACACACACACACACACAAATGAGGTGGGATAAGGAGCAGGTTAAGTATTTCTCCATTAGAGGAGCAGTCGTCAGGTCTGCCAATGTGTCTAAATAATGGTTAGACTTGGGGCCCTCTCTTGACACTCGCTGCTTTGTGTGTGTGCGTGTGCTCCTTCCTGCATTAGTCTTGACTAAAACACACACAGGAACACACACAGGTGTGTGAATTTCATTTAAAAGCAACAGCTTATGGGGACAATTAAAGCAGAACCTTGGAAATATAAGCACTCAAGGCCAGCAAGCATTGTTTTGGAGTATGTTATTTAAGTACTCGACCAATTAACGCAGCAAAACAGGTAGTAGTTGTTGAAAAGAGGGAGAAAATGAAAAAATACAAGTATGCTATGACCTCTTTAGGAAAAGTGAGAAGCTGTTTTAACATCACCGTTTGAGTAATCATAAAACTAATGTGATTAGGATTGTGTTAAGAACGCAATATCTCAAGACAAAGTAGTTTGTTGAAGTATAGTGCTATGCCGAGAAAAAAAAAATGGAGAAGAAAAGAAGCTTGAGGATTCTGCTAAATGACTAACTGGTGATCAAAAATCCTATTTATTCTGCATGACGACTAGCAAACGAATACAATATCTCTATATAAAAATGACATTGGTAAACCAATTTACGCAATATAAAGCAAATTAGGTGGAACATTTCAGAGTGAGACAAACCACACACAGAATTTTTGTAATAAAAAAATCGTATTAGTTTAAAATGTTTTTCAAATTGCAACATTTTCTCAAATCGAAGTAGTTTAACACACTAAAAATGCACCAGGTAGTTTATGCAAAAACTTTTAAAGCAACAACAAAACTACCTACGAAACAGCTGCATTTCTGCAAGACTCCATACAACATCACATTTCTGTTTGATTTCTTTAATACCCACAGAGAGAATGAATCACGCGATATAGCTACTCCCCACTTCATTCAAAATTAATTCAAAAATCAGTTTTGGTTTGACACATCTCACATTATTGGTGCGCCACATGTTTTCATAAATGCAGTGACACCAGTGCGCACCCAGCTGTGATTTTATTAGCTCCTTTGGCGTACAAATAAAAACTCACTTCACCATGCATCGATCCTGTAAAAGTGATAAATATGTGAAATGAGAGAAAAACATACTGCTTTCAGCGCAGTAAAACAAGAGGAGGAGGTCTTCATTCATGAAGAAGACATTAAGTAATACAGTACCCCTGACACTGATGACCAGCTCATTAAGTTGAGCCGTTATGGTCCATTACGCACTGGGTCAATGAACACACAAGTTTGAGCTGTCCACAGTCAGATCACTTCTCTGCGCTCACATATGACGCATGAAGAACAGCGCAGTGTTTGTATTGTGGAGCCAAAATCTAACCTGAACGAGACCTGATAGAGCGACTCCGTTTCGAATCTCATTCCACCCCTATCTCTTTATTTCTCTCCCTCTCAATTATTGCTGTGATTTGTAAGTTGTGATTACAGCCGTGCACTTGGGAGCGAGCGAGCGCCAGCCTACACCGGGAGATAACGCACTCCATGCAAACTTACAAAGCGACCACTGACTCTTCTCTCACAGGGTAATGAATAGAAATGCAGCTTTCAGGACAGCGGGGGGAGAGCCGTTTGAGTGTGTGTATGTGTGTGTACTACGGGGGTGGCGGGGTTGTAGGGTGAGCAATGCAGCTCCATTCTCTACCTCGCTGTCAGAAAATATAATTTGCGCCTTCAGTGATTCACCTGGTTCATATGCAGCATGCAAATTTATTTCCTTAATAATCAGAGCAGGAGGCTGCCCAGGAGGATTAATGGCATCATTCCTTATGCACCGGCAGCCTCCCGGACCGCGAGGATATTACCCACCTCTGACATGGAAAAATTGTGTTAGTTCTACAGAGAAAACGCCGGGATATTTGTCCTGTGCGACAATATAATGGGCTGGTGCATCATCAGATTGCAATGTCATTTCAAAAACCTTGAATACAAATAATGTACAGTGAGAGAATAGATGGCGCGTACCTTAATACAGTCGGCTAGTTATCCTTCACACAGGTATAAAGGGGCTTTTCCGACACTAGCCTTTATTTAAATGAAGCTCGCCGCATCCGGCAGCTCTAGGCTCTATCCTAGGATCGATCCCTCGCTCTCTTCTCTCTTTTAATTAATCTTGCCTTCTCTCCCTCACTCTGAGAATCTCTCTTTTCTTGCCTCCTTCACCATTTTAAAGCAAACAACATGAAATATGTATGGGCCAGACATATTAATTATCCCACTATGTGGGGAAAAACAATGCGACGGTGGCACAGAGCGTTTGGGTGCAGATCTGTCACCGGGAGTGGGGAGGGGAGAGCCGGAGAGAAGTGAAAACCTAATTAACAAGATAAGTGACCAACAGGAACCCTCTGTCAGGAGTCACACCCACCCCAGAGCTGAGCCAACATGGACGCCGCTGGTGTTACCGCAGCGCCGCCTGGGCAGCCATCTTGATGGAGTTGTCCTGTTTGTGCAGTGATCTAGTGCGGTGGTATACACGCTAATTATAATGATCTTTGATCAGAAAGTACTATTACATGTTACAGTGGTTCTTTTTGATACATTTAATCATGCGTGTCTACCATAAAGTTTGTAGGGTCAAAGTAAACATGACAAGCAATCACTAGAGGTTAAACTGTGATTTTAGTTCGGGGAATCCAAAAATTTGATGTTTATTCTGAGTCTGTGTAAATGAAGAAATATTTGAATAAAGCACAACTGGAGAGCGAATGGCTGAAAAAAAAAATGGACTGGAGATGAAACGAGATGATATGGAAAGAAAAATATATGAATATATATATATATAAATTAACAGAACACTTCTGTGTACACTATAAAAATAATTTGTCAAAGTTGAAAATTGTTTGGGCGAGTTGCTTACTCTGATTACTTCTTCCATTTTAACCAGTTTGGTGCTACTGGGAACATTGTAGTTATTTTTCCAAAAGTCTGCACACCTTAGGATCTCATTGTGAACATAAACAGTTCAAGGGGGCAAAAGAGATGCTGCTTCCATCCGAAACTTCAACCAACTGTGTCACTGTTGGACAGCGTTAGGGAAAAAAGTTTGTAGTATTTCATCTAATCTTTGTGTTATATTCCTAATTTTTTAAGGACGCACCGTTCCCCTTGCCTCCCTTGAGAAAAATACCTTAGATTCTAATAGATAAAGAGAATTCAAGGTCAGGAAAGGCAAGCCTTTCCATGGAGCAAAGCTCTCTTTTTTCTCTCTTTTGGTTCTTCCGTGAGACCCTGGGGTGCCTTGAGGTGAGGGCTAGTATTTTTTCCTCGCTGCCAACCCCTCATTTCCGTCTCGATGGTCCCTTCTGCCTCTCCATCACTCGAGATTATAGGAAAGAATTCATCTCGATGAAAAACGACAGCGTACTCACTTTGCTGTTGTCCAGTAGACTGAGCCAAGAACAACAGTGTAGACGACAACGACCCCAGAGTTCACAGACTGAAAGAGTTTGGAGATCAGTATATCCAGCAAAGATAAAAGACCATCCAACTTATGAGATGCATGATAAACATCTTTAAGAAATTGTCATAATTTGGAAGAAATAACATCAGCACCGAGGACAGAAAGAGTTACAGACACTATGCAACCTCCAAATAATTGCTTACTGGTGAACACTTGGGAACAAATACATCTGATGGACAGGTGTCTCTGGCTAGGGCCCTTTACCACGGGCACAAAGCCATCCTTGTGGGCTTTGTTTCAGTAAGTCTGGGATCCTCTGGAGCCCAACAGTCCCATTAAAGTCCAGTGCTAAAAAGCTGCAAAAATGGTGGGAAAGCAATGCTTTTGACAATGTGAAGAGCTCAACAAGGACCAATACTGAACAATACAACGTCTGGACACTGCATGAGTGTTTCTTGGAGAGTCTTGAATGAACTTCCAAGAAAGAGAGGTGGAAAAGGAATTGAGCTATTAAGGGCGAATGGTGAAGTATCGGCACCACTAGTGGAAACTAAAGGAATTGCAGTCTGTTTGTGCGAGAGGCAAGAGAAGCAAATCAGTCAACCTGTGGTATACATTTGGGAAAGAACTACCTGTTTGCATGACAGCAAAAAAGTTTCAGAAGTCTTTGAAATTACTTTTATTTGGCTTTAATCTAAAGCTGCAGGGATCTGTCAAAAGAACTTTCTCGAAACATGGATACTCCTAAAACACAGCCATGTCAGTTAATAAAAACAATCTTAACATAAGGGAAACACATCATCGTCTCCATAGAAATGCCCTGCCATCTTTCAAAAACTGCCCCCCTGGTGCTTGCATTAGAGGTGGAGCTGCTATGAAATGACCTGTCGCCATGCAGCAGGACTGATGATTAAGACGTAGGTGCGTTAATGAAACTTATTAACGACTCTTCTCATCCGAAATGGGATTTATTCAAATGAAGGCATAATTAAATTTAGCGATGAGCCACGTCGAACAATGCCAGATAGTGGCTACTTTGATTTTGTTTAAAAGTAATTATGCAGAATTGACATGAGTGAGAGTGGTGCTGTGGCCCCTCTAATGAGTTAAATAAGAAAAATCGCTCAAGTTTCAGACTCTGGCAGGAGCTAATTGTGTTAATATGATGGTTTCCACAATGCTGTCATTTCACTTTTGGTCTTATTTCCTAAGCGTTTATTTTTTTCCCTCATTCAGGGTAAATAATGGATGATTTTCTTTCATTTTCAAAACTTTGTTTATGGATTTTTCAACATTCTTATAACAGGACGCAAAGTCTTGCAGTTAGCAACTTAGACAAGTTTTAAACAGATAAGAAGACAAGTTGTTTCCTTTTGGTGAATACAAAAAAGTGTCATTAATTTAAGAGAACACCAAACAAACAAGCAAAGGAAGCAAGAAAGGCGATGCACTACCACTGCAAGGTTTTTGCTCTTATTTATTGACTGATTGATTGATTAAAATAAATTTATATTTTAAAGACCTGTTGAAGTCAGTTATTTTCTTTCTTTTGCGGTAGCGTGTCAGTTTGAAATATCAGGTTACTTTTCCCAACATAATTTTTTGTCATTAATTGAAATAATGCAGTGAGATCACTGTGTGGAGCACTGGCTGACTCCTTGTGCAGACAGAGTTCTGATCTGATCATCATCCAGTCTGTCTGGATTGATATGAAGTAACAGAACAAACTGTGAGACTAAATCCAGAAGAACTGTGGCAATGTCTCCAAAAAACCTACCTGGAAAGCTACCTGAAAAACTATGGGCAAGTGTACCTCGGAACAGAAGCTGTTTTACCAAAAGCT
>JAUCMU010000024.1:9129235-9167693 GCA_032275025.1 Enteromius treurensis
GAAATTTTTGTTTTGTTAATTTGTTAATTTTGTAACCTGCAATTTCCTGTCAAACCCAATTTTACCATTTCGATACATACATCATTACTGTACGCTTATCGAATGTATTTAATGTACTCGCTCAATAAACAATTTTCAAAACAATCTCATATAGTGCACCTTTCAACACATTCTCTTCAATGCTACTCATGAAATTGTGAATACAAAAGCCGAACATGTTTGCTGTCCTTGTGGCGACAATATTGCTGGACCGAAGATGGCCTCTTTCTCTCTCCTCGCATCAGTCCCCCCTCTGCGCCCTGCCCCCTTTCATGCAGAACAACATGCATATGCAAATGAACCGTAAGCCCCTGCCCTCACCATTCTTTCAGATGCACCTCAATAGCCCGCGCATCTAAAAACCGAAGGTATTCATGACGGACGGCCAATCAGAAAGTGGCCAGAACCTAATTTCATTTATTACGTATTCCTTTCCACATCTCTTTTCCCTCTCGCTCATTCCGCGCAGCGAGCCAGTGGACTGGGCGCAGTCTTAATACGCTCGGTCCATTGTGGCCCAGCTTTGTTGTCCTCCCCAGTCGCTATCATCCGTTCTCAGAGCAGACAATGGGCAGCGTTGACGCTGGACACGGCGGTCATGTTCTATTTGCCGATGTGCATTATCTCCCAATCCCATCCTTTTGCTGCCCATGCTCTGCGAGTGTCCCTCGCTCTGAATAGAGTCTAAAGCCATTATTGGAGGGAGAAGGGGGGAATAAAAAAAACGTGGTGGGTGAAAGTGGGCATGGACTGTTATATAGGCTACATTTGGGCTTGGCCACATGCATACTAATAACATCATTACAGAGCGGCTCTTCTGGAGAGCATGTTTACTTTGTTATGGTTTCCATCACCTTCCTCTCCTTCATCGCCAAAATCGCTAATGCCCACCTCTTTCTCTCTCCCTCCATTTCACCTTCCCCCCCCCCCCCCCCCCCCCCTGAATGTAAATAGCATGGAGGGCAAATTTTCTTATATTTTACCAAAAAAAAAAAAATAATTAAGTTACGTAGTTCCAGTAATTCTCTCTCCGGTGGGTGCATACTGTGTGGGTGGTGCTCCGCACAGCGAGCACTTCTTTTCCATGGCATTGAACTTGACCCTGAATGACCTTTTTATAATGAGTGAATTGAAAACATCTCCCTTTGGAATGCAGCTTGTAGACACTGGCTAGGGCTGTTTTTTCTTCCTCGGCACCCCCTTCCACATATCTCTGCTTTTGATGAATTAAAGGGGCAGTATCCTCATCCTCCTCACCTGCGCTGTAACGCGTGGCTCTCAAAGGATGGGCGGTCAATAACGCTGCCTTTATAAAGCAGAGTCCACTGAAGAGAGACACAGAGAAGAGAAAAAAAAGCTGCTGCTTTCTCCTTCAGGCACAGAGGCAGCAAAAGAAACCAATACCTGTGCTTTTATTTACAGCGTAAATACAAGCTTACAAGAGTGAGGGGTTTGTACAGGCTGAGCCGTGGCTCAGTTCTCCACCATAACACTAAACACTTGAAAGAGGCCGGCACTACAGTACAACATTGCAAACATCTACAGATCCACAGAAGTGTGATCACTGAGAACCCGAGTTCAAGTGACTAAGGAGCTCTACACACTTCTCAGCGGCACCTTGGGACAAATCAATGTTTGACGCCAAGCTCAGCTGAGCACAGTCTCTCTTAGCAGGTTGGTTATGGTAATGCTATATTGTACCTGCAGCACTGCTATCTACAGTATATTACAGGTAAATGATACTGTTTAATACACTGAACTGAATTAGCTTTGTACAGTAAATTGGGAATAGCCAGTATGAAGATATACAGTATACAGTTCAATTACAAATGTGCCATTTAAGTCTAAGTTTAGTTGTTTACAAGGTAGTTTTGGAAGATTTTTTTTTTCCAATTACCATTTAAATTTTGTGTTATCCAACAGTTAGCCTTCAAATTTAATTGGCTGAATCACATTTAAAGAATGTGTATATAATCTGAATCATTTACTTACTATACTTGATTTGTGCAAAAACATTGATTTTAATTTTTTCAGGAGTGATAAAACTGACTACCTTTATTACTGAATTAAATATCCATTCACTCAACCAAATCAATTTGTGAAAAAGACTAATTCACACAAGAACAAAACAAGTGTGTCGGAATACTCCTCTATGAAAGCATGTGAAAAACTTCACCAAAAGTGTGCGTTTATTATATTGTGTGCAAATTCACAATATAATAAATGTGTAGCGAACACCAAATCATGAAGACTGCAGGAATATGCTTAGAAGCATATAGTACTCAGTATGTGATCACTGACTCATTAACTCAACAAGATTACATATTTCATAAACACTAATTTGTAATCTATTCAATTTAAACTTGACACAGTAAAAACAGACTACTTAACCAACAATCCCCAGTCTAAAACATAAGATTACTAACTTTTGCAAAAAAGCAACATGATGCTGTTTTTCTGAATATCAGCATGACTGTGATTACCTTAGCAACACTACTCACAGGATTGTTCAAACTGTCCTCTCTAATGTGAATGTAGCCTCTCACACAAAAGTACAATATGAGGCAGATGGTTTATTTGTGACCTTCTTTAATATAAAGTGAAGTGACATTGACATGTTTTTTTTCTTTTTGATGACGCTGATAGAGTCCGATAGCAGCGGTCCAGTATTTTGTGTGTGTGTTGCTCTGAAGTGTGCTAGAGAGGTGCATTTGATCTTAATGGTGATATATTCTCCGTCAGCGCTGTCACGATCCATCACTTAGCGCAGACCTGCCGCAGCTGCCCAGTTGAGGTGTGGCTTATTACACCACCCCAAAGCTCATGAATAATAAACAGGGTTGAAGAGCCATCTAAGCTAAGACCCTGAGAAGCAATATCCCTGTGGCAACGTCACCTTACCCCCCCGGCCCTGCCATTGTCGTCTCTCTCTCTTCCCCTCCCTAACTCCCGCCATGGGACTCCATGTTTATGCATGATGCCTGTTTCATATGTATCGGCCACATCATTTCTGCTGTTGTCCCGGGAACTGATGACACGCTCTGCATTAGGAGTGATGACCTGCACACAAGGGCCCGACACTTGCTCCACTTTACAGCCATTGTCAAAACACTGCTGCATTATCCACACAAACACACACACACGCTCAGATAATATACAAGGGGATGTTGTTTTTCATACATCTTTGTGAATAGTGATTGTGTGTGTACGCATCTATTTGCAGTTTGCTTACACTTTGCCTGCTTGGGTCTTATTATCAAGATAGGAAGTGAGACAAAAGGAAAGGTGCTCTCTGACAATCATCCGCTCATAATTAAAGCTGCCTTATTATACCTCACATCTCGCTTTGGTGTCAGAGCGAGAGGAGAGTTGATCCAACCATTTTCAAAGTTTTCTCTCTCTCTCTCTCTCTCTCTCGTTCTTTACAACTATGTTCCCGATTTGAATGGAAGAAAAAGAATACATAATGCATTTTATGGATACGTAAAAAACAGCACTTTATTAATATTTAATCTGAGGATGCGAATGTCTCAGTATTTCTGTATCAAAAGATATTATGTTTTGTTTAGGTCTGGGCTCATTTTTTAATTTCAGCTGTTCTCAGGCTCCTTTGCTTTATATGGCGGTAATGTAGATCCGTTTGCATGCATTGATAAAGATGGCTTAGTTTTTTTGTATGTGCACTATATTTTATGGCACAGCTCTTGTTTCTGCAATACATTAAACTGGGAGAACGAATGCAACCTGGAAGAAAAAGATATCCATGACAGAAACAAAAACGCACACAAAAAAGCAATATACATAAATAATTTACAGTAAAACATAAAAAAGAAGTTTCCTATGCTCACCAAGTCTAAAATCTTTATTTTTTTTATTACAAAGACAGTAATATAGTAATACGGTTTATATTTCTATTTTAATATATTTTCAAATGTAATTTATTCCTGTAATGGCAAAGCTGATTTATAGGATGCCCAAAGTTTTTTTTTTCCTCGGAACAGTTAAATGCACTTTATGGAATATTCCTCACATTAAGCCATTAAAACTGAAGTAACAAAAATACACCTGAATATTTCAGTTGCTATATATTTAGGTAAATAAACAAATGAACAAAACACAGTTTGTTTGGGTTTTTTTTACCGTTGTTTGATTTAGCGGTTTATGCCAGTCAGAATTATTTATGACCTCAGTTTACTTGACAGTGGCAAAAACAACTTTAGGGCTGTCTAAAACATTTTATACCCACAACTTTTGTTGTGGGGATGAAATGTGCCCCTTCAAAGCTCATGTAACACTGGCGCCACCACTAATGCTATACATTTTTACCCACTTCCATTTATTCATCAAATTACAGCCAGTATTAGGCTGAAATGGAATTTTTTTTTATTTTTTTTTTATCAGAAGTATGTGAGACCTGAATTGATTACATCTGTCTCCAATTACTTTACTATTCACCTAAATTTGGACAGGTGGGAAAGTGTTCTGCTCATGAATTCAAGCAGACAACAGCTCCCTCACACAGACGCTTGTTTTATTCCCTCCTCCTAATCTCCCTCTGCTTTCACTTTGATCTTTCTTTCTTTCCTCCATCTCTCTATTGCTACTGTCTGCCCATTGACTTGTTCAGTTCCTCGTTTTCTGTCTCTCCTGAAGTCCTTCCGTTCTCTCTTGTTTCGTACCTTCCTCCTTCAAACAGTTTTGTCCTTAAGCATTCCTTCACAACCTTCCCCCATTTGAGATCACTGCGCCCCCCGTCTGAGCCTGCGCTGGCCCTCTGCCCGTACACACATTTGTGTCTGCCTTTTGAGTGTTTTCAGAGGCCCATTAAACAGCGCCTTGGCAGGGCACGACACACTCACCTCACCCCTAAGACCCACAGAAATGAGGAAGGTTATCAGATTCCCTTATCCATGCCAGACACACACACACACACACTCACAGAAACTCACGTTTGGAGGTAGCTTGCACATAGAAGCTCTTTGCTTCCTTTTCCTAACATTGGGGCATGAAATCAAACTGGATTTCCCCAGCAGCCAGTGGGACTGTGAAGCGGGCTTGATGCCAGCATGTCTGGTCACCGGCCGGACTCTGTACCCTCAAGCTGAGAAGGTGGGGTTGGACTTCTTAGGGGTGCACCTCTTAAATCTGGGTATGCTACAACTGTGCCTTCTGCTGGCCAATGGGAGAAACTCAAGTGTGCAGGACGAAGGCTACTGCAAGTGTAACTTAACACATGCTATCAAGTGCTGAAGATCACACTTCAAAACTTTAAAATATTCACTGTGCTTTTTGTCAGTGACAACATTAGATTGCACAGTGTATTTAAAAGATAGAAACAACACATGATCAGCGTTGATGGCTTTCACTAAGGATAATATAAATGTGTTCAGCAGAAACAAGAAGCATGACCTCTTGTGATGAGGTCAATGACTAACTTTAACCAAGAACATACTGTAGTGACCATGAAAGCAATATCCATCACCACAACAGAGAAAAATCATTATTACAATCACACTTAAACCAGTGAGTTCCATGACACTTAAAGTTGTCATGGAAATTGTCTAAAGTCATTGCTAATTTAGAATTTAACGGGTGCCAGTGAAGGAATGTTTCTAATTACCATAACAAGGAGGCTGACGGGTAAATATAGATCTTCGCTGCTGCAGTGGTGGCTGTTTGAAGCGACTATACAGAGATGTGTCAGAGTCAATCATCATATCTTCTTGCACCTGCAAAAATAGAGCATGAACTCCTGGAATGAAGTTGAGAGAAAAGGCATGAGAGAGGACAGGAGTGGAGAAGAGCAATAAGGAACGAGAGGAGGCTAGAGGAAAAGAGGAGAAAAGAAAAGTGTTGTGCGGAAAGTAAAAATGAGGAGGGGAGATCAAGCTAAAATGGAAGAGAGGAAACCAAAAAAATGGCAATGTAACGAAGGAAAGGAAAGGAAAGGAAAGGAAAGTTTAAAACGTAGGCAAATTGAGAGGAGACAGAAAAAGGAAAAGGAAAAGAGGAAAAGAAAAAGGAACAGGGAAAAGGTGAGACTAAAAACCAGAGGCCAACAAAAAGGAAAGGAGATAAGAAGAAGTGAGACAGGATGAGAAGAAATTAATCAAACATGGAAATGGAAAAGTACACCAAAAATGAAAGAGGAAAAAGGCAAAGAAAAGGGAAGGATATGTGACAAGGCAAAGGAAAAGAACAACAACAACAAAAGGTAAAGGAAAGAAAGGTAAGGAAATGAAAATGAAAGGGAGAATGAAAAGGAAACGAGATGACACAAGAGGAAAGAAATGCTAACCAAAAAAACAGAGAAGACAAAGAGCAAAAAAAGAATGCGGTGAGAAAAGAGAGTGCAATAAAGAAGACAAATGTAAAAGAGAGAGAGAGCAACAAGCTGATGGAGAAGTGGATATTTTGATTTGACTTGTGAGTTTGATGACTACCTCCCTCCGCCACCTGTGAAGGTCTCTGCACCATCAAAGCACATTAGACACATTAGGCCCATGCTTACTTATGAGCAAGATAAAAAGCTGTGGGGCCTCTGCCTTCTCAAGCTGTGAGTGGAATAGCTTTGCAATTTGCCTGCAAAAAAACAGCATTTTGATCTTAATGAATATAAAATGGCTGCCATTAAAAGTAAAACAGATTATTTTGGGCTTTTCAGGGTGTGCGGCTCTGACAGACTTGGAGGGCCACTATGATCTTTCATTAAAACCTCACAGCGGGGTCCCCTCCGTGGCCGACCGGGGCCTCAGCCCTCAAAGAGATTGGCTGCATTTAAAAGTCATTTTCATAAATCTACACAGATTTCAGAAATTCAGTAATGAAAGCCATGCGAGAGGGGCCGTCGGCTCTGCGGCTGGGCTTCACCACTTTCGTTGAGCCGATGGTCACACTGGTTATAGAGTGTGTGAGAGAGAGAGAGATAGAGAGAGAGGGGACCAGACCCATCCGAATCACCCCCATGGCAGCATGCCACATGAGCCTCTGCCTGATCTATGCTTGTTAATGACTAGCATGTGCTAATTACTGTTAGTAGCCAGGCTCTGGCTCACAGCGCTACAGATCCCCGGCACAGGCTACCTGCCCAATCGAGGGCCTGGACGCCGCACACTTTTAATTGCATTAAACTTTGCCTAGTGATTTGCTTCGCTGGGAGAGAGAGGGAAGGACTGACAGCTGGCCAGCTCTGCTAATGGACCTTAGGAAATCCAGCGGGGACTGATGTTATTGGTCTTGTTTTTATTCATCTGTGTGATCTTGACACGGTACCAAGACACTCTAAAGCATCTCGCACATCTTCTGGGACTGAACGCTGCCAAAACACTACCATTGTTTATTAGAGTCACTAATATTGAAGAAGAGGAGTTTAACTCACTCCACTAAAGGTGCACTGAAGTCATTTTTTGTTGACATTGCACTAGTTGATACACTCTTAAAAATAAAGGTGCTTGCCATAAAGAAGCAATAACTTCTAAAAAACCTTTCTGTTTCACAAAAGGTTCTTAGCAGAGGAAGAAGGTTCTTCAGATAATAAAAAAGGTACAGTAAGAAAGACATGGTTCTTTAAAGAACATTTGACTGAATGGTACTTTTTTTATTTAAATGCCTTTATTTTTAAGAGTGTACGGCGCATGTAGGTCACATTTTAGTATAACACTCAAATAACTGAACACTAAAATAATTTTGAAATAACACTGAAATAATGCAACATCGTGTGATCTCAACATGGCAGCTAAAAACAACAAAGTGAAAACTAATTAGAACCAACTTTAAAAAAAGACAAATGATAGATAGATGTGGTTGCATTTAGAGGTAAAGCTTAAAAATAATAAAAAACATACATAACTTAAAATAAAAACTGGTGCACCTTTAGGTTTTTTTACGTTAAGTGATAAGCACCCTTAAAACTCCTGATCTCTTCATGGCAGGCCACTGCAAATCTTTGAAACTTGAGCAAAAATCATCTGCTGTATAGGCTGTCTGAAATCATCACAACCTGAAGTTGGGCAAAAACTTCAGTAACGTGCTTGTTGCACTGCATGCTGTTTGGAGCTTAGCTTCTATCTTCTGGATCACTGTAATATGCATGAGGACCGGACAGTGAGTTACACATCCATTAATGTATGCACTGATCTGTGGCCTTCTGGGTCAGTCTTAAACCCTTTCATGCAAAAATCACTCTCTACGCGTTTTCATCTTCCGTTTGCAACAACTTAGATCTTTCTCTTGGACATCTCTGATATATCTCTACAAACAGAAAACATAAGTAGCATGTCATATCTGTAGGCAAACAAACGAGTAAATACATGAATTATAGATCGAGAAATAAATGAGGACGGTACATGGGTATCTGAATGCCTCCGCGGAGTGATGTACAAACAGCGCAGGGGCGACACACAGAATGATTGGCTCTGGCTGCAATCCCCTGCTAAGAGAGAGCTTAGGGAAGGACACACACATCCACACACGCGCTCACACCCTGAGACAGACACTTCAACATCATGGTCTGAGATCCAAAGGGAAATTAGTGGGCACTTAGCTCCACACATGTCGAGTGTTTCAGCTGGGATCCAGGCCATAAGATCCAAGCAGCAGCACATGAAAGAGACTGAACTGCCCTCCAGCCTCCAGCCCTCCTCCGCTACATTGCAAATACCTCAAAGAAAGATGTTTTCTTCCACACACAGACGTTTCTCACGTCTGAGCTTGTACGAGTATGTGGTCGCGGTGGCTTCCACAGCAAATACAGCTAAGGGACGGTGAAGCTGACAAAAACATTACCATTATATTTCTAATCATCCCCGATGACTCTTCATTCACTGTACTGTCTGTTCTGTGAACTCATCTACACTTTCTACATTCCCTGTAAATACCCAATTTTCTTGTTTATGTAAATATCTAAATATACCCAAGGTGTTAATACCATGTCAAACTCACTGAAATTCATATGTTGTAACACACAACTTGTGGCTTAATGAGAACTCCCACGCTCCCTGAATCATTCGACACTACTCCAAAACATCTCTGTGATTGATGCAGCCAAGTATAATGCCATTTCAGGTCTCATTGAAGTTTATAGCATACTGTTCACTAAAAATGAAACATTACTACATTTTATAAGCTGCTGCACTTTATGTGGCTGAAACATCAGCTGTCGGAGGGCGACAAATCCCACCTATGTCTGCTCAGCTTTACCATACTCATATACTTTACTTTTGTACCCTATATATAATGCTGGTCGAGTTTATTTAAGGCCCTGTATACACGTGCGTTTTCATTTTCAAACAGCGTTTAAAAATGAAAACGATTCTCGTCTACATTTTAACTGCGTTTCAGAAAAGATCTCCGTTCACACTACACAAACGAAAATACATGATCATTAATGCATGAACAACCAGAGATATGTTATAGGTAGATGCCCTAAATGCTTTGAGCAGTCAATTAAGCATTCTAACTATACATATCTATAGAATAATGTTACTGTTTAGACGGTCATCAAAGATATAGAGAGAGAATGAGGGTAGGCATGCTATCAAGTCTCCGTTTTGGTCCGTTTACAGTGAAATGCAATCCCAGAGTTTTCTAACTCAATCAGGGTCTGCAGCATTTTCTCGGGTTGTAAACGTTGGAGAAGTATAAATTACAGGTGTAACCATTATGTGTTTTAAAAATGCAAGGTTTTGTGATTTAAAACAGAAATGCAGCCTTAGTGTTTACTCTATCATCATAACATTAAAGAGGCTGTACTGTCACTTTAAGACTAACATATAGAATCCTAATTAACTGCAAATACATCATAAAAAATACACTAATACATCCTAAAAAATTGATTTTCCTTGATGTTGTCTGTATTTCTTAATGATTCCTTAAGCTATTCTTTGAAATTTACTTAAACACCTCAACACAAAAAGGAAAACTCTATTTTCCATGATTTTCCTGGCATAACTTCAATTGTATTTCAAAACGAAAACAAGAAAATCACATTTTCCATGATATGTCCAATTGCTTTTCTAAATGTGGGTAGGCAAGTCTTTGAAGAACTTTAAAGTATACCTACAACTCTTATATCCCATTTTCCATGATTTTGTCAAATTGTTTCCAACAGTTAATTAGGTTAAAGTTAAACTTTGAAATGAACTTAAGAACATGCCCCTGAACGTTTTATTTAGTTTTAGTTTTAAGCAGTTAAAAAAAAAAAAAATCATATGGAAAATCCCATTCTCCCTGATATGACCAATTCAACATGGCCACCGATCATCACAGAGAGAAAGTGAAAGCCGGCAGTGGAAGTTTCAGGTGTGCCACAGGGCGCAGAGCATTCTAGGCCACTCGGCAGACTTCTGTGCTGTTTAGCGCCCACCGCCCTGTTGTAATTCTGTGTTTATCAACTCTTTATTACGGGCGCATCATCATTTACAATGGTACCATCTGCTCATTACCTTTCCTGAGTATGGGGCAAATTGCTTTCACAGGGAGTTAACCAGGAGAAGGAAAATTGTCAGCAATAGAGAGAAAATCAAGAAACCTGCTCCCGTCTATTTGCAAAGGCTGTTACCCACACAAGAGATTCAGAAACACGTTTATTTTTTAAGGGGATAAAATAATTAGCCGGCTCTGGTTGTGCGAAGAGAAACAATGAGATTGGTAAATTAGAGCGAGAGGCCTCTGTCGAAATCAAATAAATTCAGAGCATTTTATGGGTACCTGCAGCTGTGTAGCAAAAACAAATATCGCATATGACCACATGACTCTAATTTATCTGGTTCTCTCCTAAATTAACAGCCCGGGCCAGGCAATGGGAAAAACAGTAGGAAGCAGAAAATAGGAGAATTCCTATCTCCTCTCTCGCATTTAGTCCATTAACTCTTCTAACCACGACGGATGAGGAGAGGCACTCGCTTACAAAAACCCCCCATCAGGGAAAAACACAAACGCCTAACACCTAAACCTTTACTCAAAGTGGAGAATTAGACCGCCTTTCTCGTCGGCTGGTGAATATCGATACTGCGGGTGGCACCGTTTTCTCCCGAATACATGGCAGAAGAGGGAAAGGGAGGGAGACCATCTGTTTCATTTTGCCTTTACAGTGATGTATGGAGAATCACATCTATGAATTAATCCAAATTAAATGCTAAAAATAGTGAGAGAACAATCGTATAGAAGAGGCGCAACCATGTCACATGACCTGTTACTCACGCTGGTCCAAAATGTACGCCTTTCTAATCAGAATAAGTCAATCCAATCCAATAATTCAGCATATAACTTTTTGTAAATGAGATATCCAAGGAAAGACGGACACAAAAAAGTAGCGTGTAGCAGAATACCCGATGCCACTGATGGATTGTGACAATACGGTATCAATGACGGAGACCAGCCCTGCACTTTTCTATCTGATTTATGTAACGGGTCATGCTGGCGCCTGTGTGTGATAGATTCAAGACTGTCGGGACAAGTTGTTAGACTTTTGGACATTCTCCAATGTGAAGGCTGACATTATTCATGATATTTTGGAAGGAACAGAGGCTAAAAGATCTTTGACATTTTAAGGATTGTGACCCTGCAGCTACGTGAAAATGTGTGTAGGCACGTTGGAGGCACATGCCATCAGATGAATCAGTGGTCACCAGCGTACAGCGCTATCAGAGCTCACACAATGTCAGGGCTGCAGGGCGGCCCCATCCCAACATATACACACACACACACACACACACACACACACACACAAATACACATCAGTCTTGCTCTGACATATTATACTAGCTGTGATGGCTGAGCAGCAAAAAGGACAGCGGCCTCTATAAGCAAACTGAATGTTTGTAATTCTATCATAAAGGAAAATCAAGCCGAGCTAAAAATCATGTTGAAATATGAAATTGACCTGGTTTAACAAAGTAAACAGAGACTGATGATAGGAGTACCGCATGCAAACTCAATATTAGTTGAAAATACACCCATCTATATTTGCAAATGCATGATACTAATCTTATTACACACAACTCCCACATTTTTAAAAGTAAATTGGCAATGATGGATAGAACCAAGTGACTACCCAACATGTTTTATTTTATTTTTTTCTGCATTTTTGGTTTTTCATCGACTTTTTTTCTCACAATTTAGAGTTTATATCTACAAACCTCAATTTGTAGTATGACAACTCTGAGACATAAAGTCAGAATTCCAAGATGTAAACTCCCAATTAAAAGAAAAACAACAGTCAGTACACCGAGATAAAATCAGTTACCTTTTACATTTTTTATTCAGCGGCGGAAACGGGCCTCCATTCACTTTATCTGTTTTGATTGTGACAAACCACAATATTGCTGAAATCTTGTTTTCTGTATTCTTAATGTAGCTAAAACCTGAACCAAACATACGTAACTCAACGCAGCACACTTAGCCCTCTGTGAAAACCCTTATCACACACATTCACAAATATATAGCACTAGAATACACAGCGATTCATCGACTTCAGAGCTAATGCAAACAAACTCAAAATCTTTCATTTTTTATCGCACTCTCCAGCGCACACATATCCTCACATTATTACTGCCTCATGATAGGATTTCAAATGAGAATGTGAAAACAAATGGAAACGACGGTCCACAAAACATAAAATATACAAGCGAAGAACCACCTTTGTGTGCGTTACCTCCACATTGCAATATTCTCGTATCTACTGAGACTGATTTACAACCTTCCCTCAAAGCCAATGCTACCGCTGCACAGATTTATGTAGCGGGGGTCAGATCTCACCTAGCTGTAAGCCATATGCACGCCTCATTTCCATATGCTGTATTAGGGTGGTGTCAGACACTATGCAGAGACTGAGGTCTTATTAGGCACTGGGGTCCCTGCCACAGTACAAATCAACACCGCCGGGACTTCTGCTCATTCTCTGTCACCGACTCCACTCAAGAAACTCCATATGCGCGACTTCCGCATGCTTTATGGGCGACTGGTGAGCCCAGCTCGGCCATCGGGCCCTTCGCCGTGCAAATCCCCCCAGTGATGGAAGTGGGAGGCCGTAGTGTCTGGGGAAAAGAAGACACAAAACAGGGAACGGGGGGGGGGAGTTTTTGGGAGTGCCATAAAGTTGGCAGCGTGTGATTGCGACAGCTTTGATTCCCAAGAAGAGAGTAAATAAACAAGATCCCCTGTGGTTCCTGCAGAGACTGGGAGCGGCAGCACAATATGGAAAGGGGGAAAAGAGGAAACGAGGAAGAGGAGGGTGTAGATGAAGACACGAGAGATACAAAAAGCAGAATCGTAAGGTGTGACACTGAATGCACAGACAAAATATGCAAATAATAGGAGCAGGTGATGGAAAAATATGTAACAAAATGTAGAATTTCTAAATGTCCTGAATGACATTTATTTTATTTTATTTTTTACTTTGTATGCATTCCCAAAACATGCCCAAAATGATAAACTATGCTTGGGATATTTTAGTTGATGTTCAAAAGACTAATCAAGAAATTAGCTAAATTATGTCAGAAAATGAAATTCTGGGCATTTCTGGGCATTTAACATCACGAACAGATCATTTGAATACTACAGTGAATGAAAAATAATGCACAAGCAATCAGAGATGGAACAAAAGTCAAAATATTGGAAAGATCATGACAGGACACACAACAACAAAGTAACAAACAGGCAGTGAAAAATAAACACCCACATATCCCCAGCCCAATATCAACATTCATGCAATATGTATAGTTGTCTCAGAAATATCTAGGAAGTAAACATCAGGCTCTGTTCTGTGATGAACTAGGAGATGTAATAATTCGATAAGACTGTCCATACGTCAATGCGGGCCACTGCAGCGATCTGCTCTGTTTAACCGGCTGAAGAAGGCGAGTGTGAGAGAGAAAAAAGTGAGAGAGAGAAATCAAAAGTAAAAGAAAGAATGGAGAAAATGAGGATTAATGTCGTGGCCTGGAGCTCTGGGGCCGTCAGAGTCAGAGAGTTTTATTGCGATACTGGCATTCCTACACAAATTCACATTCCAGATATAAGCTCCGGCCAGCACAACCACACTCAGTCAGAAATAAAGGAATGAGACATCCAATACAGGGTAAATTAAACATACAGAAAATCTACAGTGCTGTGTAGAACTTTTTTAATTAATGTTTTTGTTTTTTTTCTTGTTTAAAAGCCCGAGGAACAGTGTAAATTATACACACTATCAACAAACTACACTATCATGTCATATGTTTAAATTAACATCATATGTGTAAAAACCAAATGGTGTCGAAGTCTCATCGTCGCAGAGTCAATTTAGAGAAATGAGTGGCTTATACAGTGTAACACACACACACACACTATGTATAAGGGTTGTCGCTTTCGTTAATATATGTATGGACAAGCAAGACACAAGGCTTAACATTTATCTGTGTTCAAATAACTGTCCTCAACCTTTAAACACAATGGAAATATATAAATAACACAATAGAACATAAAACACTAAGCAGCCTTTCTCTTCAAACAAAAACATGAAATACCGCATAACTTCTTGTCGACCCAACACAAATGAATTTTTTCATTTTAGAAATTGAAGTGGATTGAACACAATTAAATGTGGCTGTGAAAGAAAGAAAGAAGGAAAGAAAGCCCTCATACCCATGAGCTTGGAAAGAAAAAGTGCTTTGGCATCTTAACTCTTCTGCAAATTGACCCAGATTAAATCAAATTTAAATGCGGCAGCTAATCAGAAATTTGGCACTCTCAGATGCAACCAAAATAGGATGTCAATCTCAGCATTTGCATCATAAAGGGACATTGTGGAATGTGAAGAGGGAGAAATCGCTGGTGTTAGATCTAAACAGAGCTGAGTGGACAAGCGAAAATAAACCCTGGATGAACGCCTGGGATAATTAGAAAAGAAGGGGGTAAGAAATATCAACAGTCTCACGACCGATTCTTACATACTGTATGTGATAATTTGTACAAATTCGTACGATTTGTCTAAAACCCTATGACATGTTGGTTCAGGCAGGGCTAGGTGTAGGTCATTCGTACAAATTCATATGAATTGGCAACTCGTTAAATACGTACAATTTAGCAAAAATCGTTGCGTGAGGTCATACGAATTTGTACAAATTAGCTACCTCATATAATATATACGAATTGAGGTAAGATCGGGTTTGAAATATGTCTGTTAAATAAGTTAAATAATGATGTTGAAGGTCTTCTGATCCAAAGGACCTTGCCACTGTCATTTAGTAACCTTGATATAATGATCAGTGCCAGTACCACGCTACACAGAAAATACAGTAACTCAAATGAAAATTGTACAACTGTATGGACATTATACAACTGGATGGACTTCAAAAAAGTTGACATTACATTTTTTTTAAATATATATCTAAATGTTCTCTCTCTCTTTCTCTCTCCCGCTCTCCGCTTAGTGGTGCTTGACTTTTGTCCAAAGCTTGAGGAAAGTGGCTCTGTTATTTCTGAAGAGGCTGATACACAGACGCGTCACAAATCCTCTTAGCTATGACTGCAAACGGCTTTTGGGTGGCAGCTTAAAGGAGCCATTGTGGCACTCCTGGTTTTGAAACTTCCTACAATGCCTTTCGGCCAGGCTAATGTAAATAAAAAAAAGCAGCCCTGAACACGAGCGCAGGAAGACGGAGAGGGTCAGTCTGAGTATGAGAGTGAGACCGAGAATAAAAGCACACATTTCAAAACAGCCATTCTGAGATAGACTAATAAAGTCAGACAAAAAGAGCGAGGGATGAGAATGATCGAAAGATTTACAAGAACTGCGAGAGAGAAGAAAAAGGTGAATAGACCAAAAGACACATGCATTTTTATAACCTTGAAAGTTACTTGTGGGAAGGGAACGTTACTTCAAGAGTTGAAGAAAAAGTCTGCAACTGCCATTCCGCAAGACTGTTAATGAAGAGTAGTTATGAAGTTATTTGGCTGTTTATGATCATGTGGCTAGGTTTTAGAATAATATAAAAAAGACTGAATCATTTTAAAACATAAAGTAGCGTATTAAACATAAGGTAGTTTATTTATCTTGTGTAGCCTTATACACACACAATATGTATAAGGGATGTATCTTACATTAATATATGTATGGACGTCAACTTTTACATTTTTTTTTTTTATAACAATAAATTTGAGACACAAAACACTTGCATACAGTTTTTTTTTTTAAATGCGCGTTATTTATTTATTTAATGTTATTTCACCCCAAAAAATTATCATACAAAAATAAATTCTTTTTTTTTAAATAAATAAATGATTAAGCTGTACATAATCACAGAGTAAATATTAATAAATTATTAATATTAACAAATATTAACTAACTACTACTACTAATAAAAATAATAATAAGAAGAAGAAAAAATTTACTATACTATTAATAATAATAGCTTTAAAAAAAAAACATATATATATATATATATATATATATATATATATATATATGTATATATTTATCTTCTCAATAATTCCATCTTTTAGTAACATTTTCTTTGCTAACATTTCTGAGCTGTTTCATCATCACCAAACCATTTTTGACAAAGTGGGATGTTCCAAACGACCCCACATGAGACACTAACACCCTACGGTGCTCCCTTAAAGTGCTATGCCTTTGGTGTGAGTAGTGCATAGCGATACTCACTTCTGCACAGAATTCGCCCACATTGTCACCAAGTAAAAGACAAATGGGAGGAGACAGGTGGAAGAAAAGAGAGCGAAACAAGGACAGACCCCCATCTTTTGCCGCCCTTTTTTCTCTAGGAAGCCAATTCCTGCTTTGCTCAGTTCTTCATCTATTCAATTTCCATTTATGTAATTGGCAGCATGTAGAGATTGTGATCTTGGTAATCTAGACAGACGAGAAAAAGCAGGGTGGCCGGAGCCGCTGTTTCTCATAAGAGGCCCCAGACGGAGCGCAGCTTCATTAGGGGGTGGGGAAGGACACGCATGAGCCAGTGTCCTCCCTCGATAGAAGCCACAGGCCGACATGTGGCGAGATTATGCATTATGGAAATCAGCATGACCTAGCGTTTGAGACCATAATGATTTAACACGGATCTCCATGTGCCGGCGCACTGTAATCTGTTTTTTATTAGTCCGGAAATTTAGGTACAATTGTTTCAATATTGTCAAGCTATGCAGACGATTGTTGGCATATTGCTTAGTTTACATAATGCACATAACAAACAGCAACAATAACATCTAGTAGTAGGAAAATACAATATTTCAAAGTGGCGTTCGGTGCGCAATTAACATGTGGATTTGGAAACTAAACACGGCAGGCTTTGTGGGCGGCTTTTCTGTGTATGATTAGTTCAAATGCGACACTGCTTATTAAAATTTCATAAATTCTTTAAAGGAGCTTAAGTTGATTTTGCCATAATGTGACTGAAGCATTGGCTAATATTTCACCCGCACAATTTTGTGCAATGAATATTAGACTAGAACAAAGAAGATTAGAAAACTACTGCCAATAACAGGCCGAGTGCTGACATAAACCTTTGATGGACTTTTTGAAAGGCCCCTGTGAATTACCTACTTCCTGAATAGAGACGAGAAAACTAGCACAGTCGATGCGGAAAAAATAAGCATATAATAATATTACCCTTACAATAAAGAATTACAAACGGGGATGTAAAAACAACTAATGACAGACAGACACTTCCAACCGCCGTTTCTTCAAAGTGCTCTTCACCAATACAGGAAACAAACAACTCCAAAGCCGAAGGAAGGCATTGATGTCTTCTTCTAATCTTCATAAAGGTAAATACGAGCGTCAGCCTCTCTTGGGCGAGTGAGGGAATCCAATGAAATATATATGTTGTTTTAATAAACCTCGTCTCAAAGTGTACACTAAAGTGAGTGACTTCTTTTAAGTCCCCCTAAAAACAATCCACATCAAAGAAAGTGAAGAAAAGGTTCGGATAACTCAAAGGATTACTGGGTAAACTTTTACAGGATGGAAAGTCAAACAAGAAAAGCATTTAGGAGATGATCTAGTCTGTGATACATAAAAGAAAAAAAAAATCTTGTGAGATCGAGGTATAAGTTGACTGTTTCTGTAAACACTGAACTCAATCAGGGCCTGGCACTGAGTATTTACAGCCATGAGGGAGATGCCATCAGAAGACATCACGATGTGGCATGAGCTCTGCGTATCATATTCTTATTATGGCCATACAGTACATGAGTGATGATGAGCCTGAGGTCATGCTCATAAAGGGGTATGATTTTTATAGAAGATGGCACCAAACCATTTCCAGATGGCTAATCAGTGTGGACCGAGAGCCTACCCAAGAACAAACAGTCGGATATGAGAGCTGCTCGGCCCGAGTCTCCTGCAATATGACCGCCACCGTCGCCTGGGAGCCGTGCAATGAGACCCTCCCCAGCTCTCAAATGCCTGGCTAGGCTACTGCCTCACAAAAACAGCTGGCGCACTGTATATGTGCTGGTGGCATATATTCACACAGACAAGTTAACAGACTCTATTTCTTTGTAGAGGCCCATAAACTGATTCCATGGACACATAAAGAGCTAGATCTTCACACAGACTAAAGATCTCCTTCAAATGCTAATGCTAACTGCAGATCACAATAACCAAAAGAAATGCTATTTGAAAAGCTACTTATAAAGCTGTTTCCTTTGAAGTATCTTGGAGGACCATATAAATGACACGGTATATGAATATGATAAACACTACATATGAGTCAAAGACAAATAAGAATGCACGAGGAGATAAATATAAATATAAAAATATTTTAAAGATTTATTTAAGATGCTAAATATTTAATGACTGAAGTGATGTAACCATCAAGTAAAAATGATTAAAATAGTCTTGTGTACTCTTATTGGAGAACACACAACATAATAATTTAAATAATAAATAGTAATAAAAATAAATAAATCATAATTAATTAATAATCACAATTAAACATCATAATTAGTTAATGCCTTTATATTATGATATTTTAGTTATACGATAAAAGCTTTCTCTTTATTGATTACACTGACTTGATTTGATGGGCAAAGTTTTTAACATATTCAACACAAATCTTCTATCATAAACTTTTTACAATAAATTATACATAATGAAATATAAAATATGTATACTCAATGCATTTTTAATTTAATACATTTATAATACGATGCAGTGTGTTTTTGTTTTGTTTTTTGTTTCTTTGGTTACTTTCTTCTGCTCAAAACAACATTATATATAATATAGGATATTTTGTGCATTGTGGGGTGCATGGGTAACCAAACAACTGATGGTATGGAAGTCTGTTTCCGCCACACACACACACACACACACACACACACACACACACACACACACACACAAAATAATAATACTAATAAAAATAGTAATTGAGAGGTTTTTATCTCACAGTTCTGACTTTTTTTTTATGTTTATCAGAACTGTGAGATATAAAGTTTCAATAGCAAAAACAGTGTAGCGAATCTGAGAAAAAGTCAGAATTGTGAGTTTACATCTTCAGTTTACAGAACATCTGGCCTTCTTTCTCAAAACTGCGAGTTTATATCACACAATACTGACTTATAACTGCGAGTTTATATCACGCACTTCTGAGAAAAAACAAAGTCCGAATTTTGAGCTTCAGAGTAAAAAAGTCACAATTCTGAGATAAGTATTTTTGTTTATTGGTGGGTCTGGCTTCCATACAGTGGAGACCAGTGATTGTTTGGTGACACATATTCTTAAAAATATATGTATTTACATTTATTTATTTTTCCTTAGTCTATGGACAGTTACAAGACCTAGCCATTCTAATAAGCCACATACATGTGTATCATAGGAGTCACATTTGATTACCTTTGAAAATGTAAGGTTCACAAATTTAAAAGAAGAGACAAGCAAAACCAAGAAGAGGACTCCAGAAATGTAATTTACTGTAATGTTCAGCACTCTAAAAGACTGCTCAAGTCCATCTCACTATTCTCTCCACCTCCATCATCCTTCCATTTCTTCCAGCCTGCCAGTGTTACGGGGTTCAAATTGAGCTTGTTAAAAAGGGACCCTCTCTCTAACTCACAGATGATTATTCATTTAGCTGCTTTATAGAGTCTTGCCGGTGATAAGAGCTCTCTATTCATTTGCTCAGGAAAAGACCATCACAACATCCTTTTTCCGCAAGTTCCCCGCATTGGCATGGAATCTAGCTGTTCATTCGAATCTGATCCCTTGCTAATTGAAAATAACAGCCTCTTTCGCATATTGATTGATGGCTTATTCACCCTTACATCACAGCGTCATAAATACAGGTAATGCTTGATTATGTTCTCTGTTCCCACAGATCTTGACATGCCAAATGGGGTAATAAAATGCTAGGTACGAGGAGTGGTTTTGAAATAGCTTGTGATAGAGTTGCCTCGTTAATTTGTTTGTGTGTGCTGTAATAAACCTGCGGTTGGACACACGGGTGCGTGATTAAATGCATCTCAGTCTCAAATGAGGCTGACCCTTATGCCTTGTCATCCCTTTTTTATATGGAAATCTGATTGTAAGAAAGAGACCTATGGCCAGCACTCCATTATCAGCTTCTATTATTACGACAGGTTTATATATTTACTTAGTGGCTAAACTCATTTTCATAAACAAATGTGTGCAACTAATGGATCCATTTTTGAAATGTTATCCCACCATACTAAATTCTGACACATTTTGGCAAAGTATCTGAGTGGTTTGGTATTAAGTCAATTAAGTTCAAAAATAGGAGTTACATAAACGAGTTGAAAGAAAGTTTTGTTTGTTTTGTACTGTTCAGTGTGGATTTCACTCAAAAAGGGAAAATCTGTTTATGACATGAAGTATGACAAGAGCATGAAGTTTAGAAAAGCTTAAAGGGTTAGGTCACCGCAAAATCAAAATTCTGTCATTAATTACTCACCTTCATGTCGTTCCTAACCCGTTCGACCTTCATTCATCTTCAGAGTACAAATGAAGATATTTTGGAAAAAAACGTAGGGCTTTCGCACCCTCCATAGACAGCAACACAACTGAAATGTTCCCAGGTCTAGAAATGTAACGTTAGTAAATACATTGGTAAAACCGTCCATGTGACATGAGTAGCTCAACTTCAGTTTTGCGACGATTGCTGTTAATGGAGGGTTCGATAGCTCTCTGATTTCTTTAAAAATATGTTCATTTGTGCTCCAAAGATGAACAAAGGTCTTATGGGTTAGGAACGACATGAGGGTGAGTAGTTTAATTTTCGCTAAAATCATTAAACTTAAAGAGAACTTTTAAGCCAATGAACCAGAATTCACAAAACAAGCGGTTAATGTACTGAAAAAAGTGCCACTACAGAAGTGAGATTATGATCTTAAGACAAATACAATATGTCAGTTGACCTTTTCTTGTGCATTGTGGCATTGCATAAAAATGGCGACAGTATTTTTCAAAGCAGGTGCCTTGTTCACCTGAATTAGACGGGTCAGTAGAGGGTACTTTAGTAATGTGGCAAACCACTTCAAAACCCTTTCCCTTCACTTTTTCTTGCATTCTCTCACCTTCATTTCCCCCTTCTCATCTCTGGTGTTATTTCAGAGGAATCTCTTTCAACTAGAAAGGGCTTAGGACAACTGCAGAGTTTGACATAATTATGTCTGGGCTAGCTTTAATCACTTTGGGCCTTCACTCCTTGACGCACATTATCTGACTCCAAACATGTCAGATCCGTGCTTGAAATAGGCCAATTTACCCAACCGTAGTCTGTGCTGAAATCTAGCTCGGTGTCAAAGGCACAAATGCATAATTGTCCTCATTTTTAAAAAAATGTTTTTTTTGAACACAGCTTGTCTACAGGAATAGAAAAAAAAAAGCAAGTTTGATTTTCTACACTTTTAATAGGATAAAAATCTACCTAACTCAAGGTTAACAAAGCAGTGAATAAGAAAAAGTGTATGTCACAACAGTGAGAGGAGATTCGATGTAGAACGTTAAGACTACCTGAGCTTTCACAAAGAAATTCAGAGTTAATCACAGACAGATGCAAATGAAACAATGCTAAGCTTTGTGCTATATGGAGCGGGTTTTAATTAACAGTTATAATATTCACTTTGAAGTGGAGAGAATGTTTTGACATGACGATTAGTTCTTACAAACCATATAATTATAATATCCCGTTAAATTCACTTAAAAAATAAAAAAATAAAAAATCACATTTGAAGTTGCTTGAAATTCAGATATCTGTTTATATTATTTTTAACTAATAACTGTATATTTTATTAAGCAACAATCTTTTTGTCTTCTGCCACTTTTGACAGTACTTTATAATAACAATGCATTTACAATTTTAACATTTGCTCAATTTTAATTTATTCTAAATGTACACATACTTATTTATCTATTAAATAAATGTCAGTCAGGCTGAATTGTGTTCTCTTGAAATGCTATGAATATGAGTTCAAAATAAACATGTTTTATTTAATTAAAATGACTAAAAAAGTTGGTAAAGCAACTGTATTTGTTTTGAAATAAAGCTATTTCCTTCAACTAAAGTAGGGTTAACTAGAGTGAAGTATTTTTATTTATTAAAAAAAATATAGTGTTCCGCCTCCATGCACAGAAATCGCCACACGTTGCCATAAAGGGGGCTATGGTTACACCCAGATCCATGGATTTTTTGCCACCCTCATTTTACAGGCACACCACAAGCCCAGCCAAGACTCAAATGGGTCAGAGAACAAAGGCACATCAAAGCCACACAACCAGGTCATGCACACACACAGGCTAATGTGCTCCCAAGATGCAGCCATTCAACCTAAAACCAGGACCTTTGATGATAGCAGCCTGATGGACCATTGTTAAAAAAGAAGCCATCAGCAAATATGAGCAAATCTACTCTCAAGATAATGCAGGCCTGAACTACACACACAGAGACCAGAGCGAAGGCACAGCATGATACAGAGTCTGATAATGAAAAATACAGTACTTCTATCAATAAGCGTGCATGTGTGAGCGTGTGCGTGCATGTGTTTCATCTGCGCTCATAATAAACCTAAAACAAAGACTTACATTTTTAGTCTGAGCGTTATCGCCCGGATTCGCTTTTTAATCTCGTCCTCGGCCTTCTGAGTTCCTCTTACACCACCGTCCTCTGACTAGACAAGAAACAGACACAAAGGAGAGACCAAAGGAAATGTTACTGGACAATGGAAAATGTTTCGGGCTTTCAGTTTGAGAGGTTGAAAGAGAACTGAGACAACAGCTTCTCGCATGGCCAGAGCGCAGGGCAGAGCCACCAGCCGGTTCCCAGTGGAGCTGGAAACTCTCCCCACAATACACTTCTCAACACTGGGCCAGGATGAGAGCGGTTTCCTCTCGCTCTCCTGAGGCCCTGCAGCTGAACCCAGACCTGATGTATCTGTCATCTAGAGAGGAGAGCAGAGGCAGCTGACATGCCCGAGCTTGTGGTCACATGCGAGAAGCACTGGGACCTATTTGTCCACTGGTCCAATTTGGTTCAGAGAGGAAAAGAGAGCATATTAGGCAGAGAGAAGAAGAAAACATGTTTTGTTTTGCTTTGTTTTTTTTTGTTTTTTTTTGTTTGCATGACATGAAGTATCAAACTAAGTTAGGTTTTTATAAATAAATACTTAATATGTATAAAATGTATATTATATTTTAGTAAATCAAATAAAGCAATAAAGCATTTTATTAAAAAAAAAAATTTATTAGTATTGTTATTATTAATCAGAAGCAGTCAGGCACAAACAGTTTAGCTAAGCAGAAAATTTACTTATTCCAGAATTCTGCCCCACATGTACATAATACACCAAATATGATCTGGCTCATCCAGTATATTTTCTTTCAGCATGCCAGGCAAATCATATGAGCAGCCAAAAACAGAAAATCATCTTATATTATACAGCATATACACTTAATACCAGTATGTTCTGATTGGCTGTGATGGCCATGTCAGCATTTTCATTTTCAGCTAAGACAGACAATGAAGCATCTAACCAAATATATTGCTAATCTCAATAACTCCTATATTACTTAACATTTTTTTCCCCTTAAAATACAGTTTTAAAAGCAGTAGTTTAAACCCAATCAATACACAGAACAGTAAACAAGATACATGAAGAAATTAATTTACCCCTTTACTATGAATGTTGTTAACTGTTGTTAACCTGCCCCAGACTGTTTAATTGTCAAACTAGCATGTGTATGTGTGCATTTACTTGACTGTACTGGACAATGTAAGTCGCACCACAACGTACCCAACGCAGTCCATTAAAGCAGGAAACAAGCAGGCCCGCAGCACAGCTATTACAGATCTGCAGAGAGCCTGATACATTCTGACTCTTTGTGTAATTGTCTCTCGCATCTGAATACAAATTCCCAGCCCCCGTGATTCGTCATATTTATTTATTCCTTTTTCCTCCAGCTACATCTTTTATTAGTCCTGCTCTCAGTGTCAGGATTTAATTTCTGCGGGAAAAAACAACACAGGCAGTTGATTATTGTTATTAAGAATGTGATATTGCAACGTCAGAAATAAAATCTATGGCGCATTAAAGTGACAGATTAGAGGGAGGAGTGTTCATTTACAAGTGTTAAGACATCACGTCGCATTGCCCGGCAACAGCAAATGAAAATCAACTGTTTCCTACTGTTTGTGTGATACAGACGGAAGCTCGAGGGGAGGTGAGGGAAAGGAGTGAGAACGGTAACTGTCAGCGTTAGAGGAGGGGCAAAGACGCTAGGATCGCGGCCCCCCTTTCCCCGAAGATGAAGCGGACCCCTCCTCCATTTACCTAGAGAAATGAAGCAGTTTTACCTCCTCATCTCTGAGGCACCATGTGCAAGATATGACCAACGACGGGGGAAATTATGGAGGAGATTATCCGTGTCATTGTAACATTACATAAACTCTCATTTCCTTTTCATCCTGGATAAAGGCGGTTATGCTTACCAATCTAACAAATTTCACAAATATGAACATTATGTTAAAAGGTCCAATTTGACAAGCTTAGTATTAGTCTTAATAAGAAAGACACAGCAGGATACTTTTGTGACATAACACATCAATAGTCCAGAAGTGTTATAATGATAATGGTGTAAAGGTGGTGATACTTATGTAATAATGTAAGGAAAAAAAAGTAATGTCCTCAATGTGAGCAAGAGTGGAAATGGTGGAGTGGCTGGAATAATCATAATGGATTTAAAAGTGCTAACAATGGTGTAGCATTAATAATGTAACAATGGCAACGATGATGTAACAATAGCCAGGATGACAGTTGAGAGCAATTGTTGGGTTCCCGGAAGAAGAAACCCCATTTGCTTTGTCTGAAGGGGAATCGACTGTTAATGATAACTTATAAACCATTCACTACAAACCCACTGTAAGCTAGTAGTTTATTAGCAGTAATGGTGCAACTGATGCAGTAATGGTCCTTTTGCTTTATATTTTGTTTCATTTTGTGTGTGTCGTGTAGAAAAAAAGAAAAGAAAAAGAAGCCTAAAAGCCACTCAAACTTTGATATCATAATGCAACAATGTCTTTAATAAATTACTTGCAAAATTTACTTCAACTGGAGATACAATTGAAAGCAAAAACATATCATTTGCAAACAAATTGGAAACCACTAGAATATACTGTAGAGCGTAAATCCATGCCAATCGCAGCACAAATGTAGGTCATTTAAGATCCAATCATACAAACGAATTAATTTATAAAACCAAATCAGCAAATCTTAAGCACCAAATCAGTATATGGGAAGGATTTCTGCAGGATTGTGTGACTGAAGACTGGAGTAATGGTTATTAGAGTAGTAAACATATTGACATAACATCAGAATATAGTCCTGAATCATTTAGATAGCCATCTCTGAAGATCAAAACAAAAGAATAAAAGATTAAATCAGGCATAATGGCAAATCACCGTGAAGCCGACATTGTGATTCATTTAAATTTTCTCATTGAATTTATTTTTATTAAGCTAGAAACTTAAAGCTTTTCTGTAAGCTTTTTAACCTCTGTATTCTGCATCATGCTCTCAGATATGTGCCTGCTGTCTGATTTCAAAGCGAGTTGAAAATCAAAACCAGAGGTTGGCCAATCAGTGATCACCAACACAAAGACAAAGTGAGACAGACAGACGGATTGCCAAACAGTTGGTTGTCTTCTCTGACCTGATTCATATTTTGTGCAACACACCTTCACTGTTCTGCACTGATTTTAATACAACACTGAACTGATTAAAGAACGGACATTAAAATAACTATTTGGCCCCAAAATTCTGTCCTGTCCACCCTCATGTCGTTTCAAACCTGTATGGTGTTATGTAGACCACAACAGATGTTGATGTAGCATGTTTAGATCCGACATATTTGGTCAATTTTCACTTTTATTGCATGCAATGAATATGAATAATGCCAATCTACATAACATTTTTTTATTTTTTTTTATTTCTATTCCTTTAAACTTACCTATAAACTTACATTTTTTTTTTTTACTGAATTTCACAGATAATTAGGAATTCAACACAGATCATGCATTCTGGCCATAGAAATTGGAAACGTTTTTGTTTTTTTAAATGGTCCACACATTTCTATAAAATTAAAAACATTTCAATGTTTGATCAAATTTGCTTTTCAACTAAAAAAAAGAAAGAAAGAAAGTTTATTTGAATTTGAGTTAATTTTATTTTCTACTACCTTAAAATTCAATTGCAGTTCTGCATACTGTATGCCATCTCAAATCAAATGAAATTCTAATTAAAATTCTGAATTCAGTATTATTTCTGTTCAGAATGGCATACATTCTTGCTACTACTTAATGCATTCACTACTACGTGAACTCATTAAACATAAAATTAGAAATGGCAAGCAAATCTGGTCTAATTAGCTACAAACTAGCAATGATATATTAATATACCAAAAGTACCTATTTTAAAAATGCACATGTACGTATAGTAATATATAGTGTTAGATAAAAAAAATAAAATAAAAAAAGATGACACTGATACCCTAATCATCACTGCAACTCAAAAAAAACCTCAAATATTCCATCTGTACTATAAGATTTTACTTTTAAGTTCACATTCTCCCATATCTGCAGTCACTGGCACTGAATTATCTGCAATGATCTAAATCACAATTGTACAATAGGAGATTATTTTTCCTCAGGAGCTTTCTGGTTAGACTGCTCGACAGGAGCGTAAAGATCCGAATCAATTACCGAGGTCAGGCTGGCCTTAGGAGCACTTCTTAGAAAGTCTTATTCTTGTTATGCAAGCCTGCTCAGTATATTAGAGCTGATTTCGATGGACAGTGTATAATGTATGATACATTAATCTCCACTATTTCAATTTCTGAGACTGGGGCTGTAAAATTCTTATGCTGCATATCTAATTCTCTTTTTTCCCCGTTTCCCCTGAATAGCCGATTTATGCCTCTCTCAGAAGCTGGGGTGCAGCTCCCATTGTGGACCCTATGGTACATTAAGAACAGCCAACATCAGCTCTCAAATCTTATCTTGTTAAATCAGACAAACGCAAGTGGCTGAAAGGGAGAGAATTAATGGGAAGGATGCTGGAGGGAGAGAACAGAGCGTTTTAATGTAGGGTGTGTGTGTGTGTGTGTGTGTGTGTGTGAGGGGAGGACTCAGCTCAGTGAAGATGGGTATCTGCCGTTAGGGTTGCGGTAACGCTGCTGGCGTCTTGGGTTCATCTCCCTGCCGTTCGCAGTGTCGACTGTGCCATAGCTGATGTATCTAATTCATCTGGAAGTGTGATAGTTTATGACACGGAAGATGCAGAAAGTGTGTTCAGAGACGTTTGCAATGAAATATCATATTGTAGTCTACCGTGAAAGAGAGAGGAAGACTAAAAACAAGAATGTAAAGGAATAATTGATGGGTATAGGGTTCAAATCTCTTGGCTAACCACTGCATGCTTACCTATAAAAAGTTGTCTTGAACCACGTCTCTCTAACCCCAATCCCTGCAAACCACTTCTAGAACTGTCTTCCTCTCTCTCAGGAGCCACCCGCTCACACCAAATATATTCTACTTTGAAGTTCAGTTAAATCGGTAAAATGTAATGTTTCTCCCGTATATATGATAAAGTTCTGGCAAGTTCTTTTTTATGTAATTTTTTAAAGGTTATGGTTTTACATACCAGCTCACTGGTCTTTATAAAAAGTGTAAGAATGACTGTAAACGAATACAAAGTACAAAGTAAAGCGATGACCGATGAAAAAGAAACAATTGAACAATTTTGTGAAGCAAGAACAAACCAAAACAGTCTAGTCAAGTGATTTCCAACCAGGCATACGTGTACCCCAGGGGGTCCTTAAGCAGGTTTCAGGTGGTACTTGGATTCAAATTTTGCTTTGTTAAACTTGTGTCTTTTGTGTCTGTAAGTCGTAACTTCTCATTAAAATGCATCCAAATGACAGAGAACTTGTTTGTGGGTGATGTTTCATACTTGAGCTTCTGTGATATTTAGATTCCACCGTACAGAGAGCGCAAATTAGTTTGAGCACTTTTGTTAAACATCTCATCTGGGTTTCATTTATATAAATACATTTGCTCTTAGGTCTTCCTAGAAAGTTTCTCTGCGACTATGCATTTAACTGAAAATAAATAGACTCAAGTGTCTTCTTAAAGGGTTACTCCAGCCCAAAATTAAAATTTTGTTATTAATCACTCACCCCCGTGTTGCTCCAAACCCGTGGAAGATCTTTTCGTCTTCAGAACGGATTTTAAGATATTTCAGATGAAAACCGAGAGGCTTGTGGCTGTCCCATTGAATGCCGAGTAAATATCACTGTCAAGGTCCAGAAAAGTATGGAAGACATTGTCGAAACCTGCCATCAGTGGTTTAAACTGAACTTTATGAAGTGACTAAATTCTTGTACATAAAAAAAATAAAAATAGTGACTTTATATTCATAAAGTTCAGATTGAACCACTGATTAACAGTAATTGACTAACAGTACCGATTATTTAATAATGACCACTTTAAAACTCTGATTTTAAGAGTCTGAAGCAATTTAAAGACCCTGACATCTGTGCTTATTTCCGTAAATTATGATTTTGTGACCAGATTGTTTGCTACAAAATGATGTTAGAATGAAAGCATAAATAATATTGAGGTATCTTTTTGATTGAAATTTTTCCATTTTTGGAACAAGTCGCCACATCAAAACGTGATGAGCAATTACATTTTTTATATATTAGGAATTATATTTTTGGATGGTTTCTATTTCTGCAATATTGCAGCTGACAGCTCAGGTACCGATTGTGTTTTGTATATTAAAATGATTTAATTTGAGTTTGAATATAATTTTGCAAGACTTTAACAGTTATAATGAAAAATGAAAAAATTAACATTTTGAACTATACGTATATAGAGTAGGCCTATATTTAAAAATCCACGATGAAAATTGAATCAGTCACTGAGTATGTATTATGAACAAGGTTACAATTGTTTGTTTTATTTAATTATGCACTTCTTTCTAAGTGCAAGACAGCAGTGCCACTAGCACAGAGCCCGCCCACATGATTTTCCGATTGGATGTGATTTGTGACTGACTTTGCTATGTTTTGTAGATATGTGGCAGACAAACTAACTTGCTTCCAGATTTTTATTGTATTGTGTTGAGTTAGGACATAGTGTAAAATTAGATAATTGGAACATTTGTGGCTTGGTATCAATGAAGGGGCCATCAGGGAATACTGGTCTATTAAGTCTAATACCCTAGCTGCAGATAAATACATACAATTTTAAATTTGGAAGTGCCATTGGATTACAGAGCCAGAGTACATGTTCTCTTATATCATTGCTATTCTGTCAGAAGAAGCTGTCCAGGCCCTGAGGTCATGATACAGGGTCCACAGTGGAGGGGCTAATTTGATTGTGGCAGAACAATGGCACTGTAGCCTCCCTCCTAGAAACGCATACTAATTACAAAGCCTGCCCTTGATCCTGACCTTGGTGGGTCACTTAGCAGTTGTGATCTGTCTCTGACTCTTAATAAAGTCTCTTTCACCCTTGTGAACCAGAGTGGCAGCATTTCCTCTCCTCTCGTTTTCTCTTTTGCTCGCTCTCTCTCCGTCCCTAATTACCAGCATGCTAAGCGGGCAGAGACATAATGACTGGGGCCATCACTCTCTCAGTGCCTTGCAAAACCAATTCCAGTGACAATCGTTTCAAATGAACTGCAACACTCACTTGCTGTCCTGAAGGGGGAAAATAAATAAATAAATTAAATGGAGAATAATATGGGTGGTACTGCAGCCTACTTGGAAAACACGTTATTTGAAATTTAGCAACATTAAAACACAAATTAAAAGAATGAAACTATTTATGATTGTAATTATATTAATAGAAATGATAAAAAAAGAAACAAAAAGTACCCTAAAATATACTATTATTATTATTATTATATGGAACTTGGACCACAAAACCAGTCATGCATAGCACAGGTATATTTGTATCAACATCCAACAATATGTTGTGTGGGTCAAAATTTTCTATTTTTTTTTTTTATGCCACAAATTATAAGGATTTTAAGTAAACACCATCATTTTGTAAATATCATATCAAAACTGAATTTTGATTAGTACTATGCATTGCCAAGAACTTGGACAACTTTAAATTTGATTTTCTAAATTTTTTTTGCCCCCTCGGATTCCAGATATTCAAATAGTTCCATCTCGGCAAATATTGTCCCATCAATAGAATCTTATTTATTCAGCTTTTAGATGGAGCATAAACCTCAATTAAAAAACTGATCCTTACGACTTGTTTTGGAGTCCAGGGTAACATATTGGTCGCACTATATTTTAATGTCCAACTCTCACAATAAGCTTATTATTAATTACAACTTTTGCCTCAATAAATGCATAATTACTGCTTATAAATAGTTAATAAGTAGTATATCATTTTAGGTATAGGGTGTAGAATATTATCATGCAGAATATGAGGTTTATAAAAAGGCCTACTGATAAACAGCCAATACTGTATGTTAGTAATATGCATGCTAATGAATAACTAGTCAATAGTGAGAATCGGTCCCTATACTAAGTGGTATCTTATTATTATAATTACTACACCTTTGAAAAATGTCTATAGTGAATTCAACCAACTAATGTTATTTTGTTTTTCATTCATAGTTCCAGTAAACACGTATCTGAAAGAGTCAACATCATAACCCATAAAGACATTTGACTGCTCTAATATTAGCAAGAACTATTAAATGTGCAATAAATAGACTGAACAAAACCGAATAGCCATATTCCATTTACTCACTTGAAATGACCACAGCTGACATATAATGCTTAAAAAATGAATAATAATAAAAAAAAATGTGGCCACCGATCAAATCCTATAATCTCAATCCAACTATTTCTTCAAGCTAAGGTAATCTTCAAGATGTTTAAAAACAACTTTTTTTTTCATGTGCAAATGTTATAATTTTGTTAAAGTTATTAAAGTGTATTTGGCATAAAATTATTTTTTTTTTTTTGCATCACACCTCTGCACTATAAACACATACATGCATCACTCCTTCTGCATTATTTAGCAAATGCCATTATTTTTACATAAAACTATTTACATTTTTTTCTTCTTCCAGAATTTCCTCTAACAGCATGCAGACATTATGAGTAGTCGATGAAGCCCTCGTTCTGTGGGCTAGAGCAACAGTGCAGGTTTAAAATGCAACCCCAGGAGGCCAAACAATAAGCCAGTGACAGGGAAGAGAGGGGGGAGTCCAGACAGTCAAGAATAATGGCTGCATCTTTCAAGTTGGATCAGGTCCTTCTGTAATGAAGAGAGGAGCTCTTTTCCTCTTGTGTGACAGCGACAGCAAGAGAGAGAGAGAGAGAGAGAGAATCATCTTGGGTCTCAGTCTCTCCGGTGTGGGATATGCAGAGACCGAATGAGGGGAGAGAGAGAAAGAACAGCAGGGAGGCTGGGATAATTACACACTGTTTGTGCATCCAGGAATACGAATTGGGAATGCTGGCATGACGGCGAAGCGACTGAGTGCTGATGCTGTTTTTAATGAAAACAAAAAGAAAAAAACACCTTATTTACTCCACTCAGATCGTTTACTTTTTTACAGTGCCACAATTAATTGTACATCAGAACAGAGGCTTGTGTTTACATACAGTATATGTGTGTATATAGTTTCAGATGCTTTGGTTCTCTAATTCTCTTTTTCCTTTTTATTCTTCTCTTTTTAGAGTTGAAGTGTGTTCACACTTGGTAGCCGACAGTGAAAGAACAAGCCGTGATTTCACCAGTAATCTACCCTGCGGCCCACTCTAGTTCCTTTAAAGGAGGGGACAGGCGCACACACGAGCACACATTCACGAATAAACAGCACACGGCTTAGAGAGGATGAAAGAAAGTGAGTTCTCACCGCTAACCGCACCTCCTTGCAGTTCATTTTCTTGGAACAAATACTGAATATTTTTCAAGCGGCAGGAACAGCAGTTTACTACACATTCATGCTAGACCACAATAGATATAGTTATACTATATATAATAGTTATACTATATATAGAGTGGCAGGAATGGCAGTTAATATTGGCAATTCTATAATTTCCTTTTGTCAATTTAATTAGTCCCATTGACTGTCAAGGTCCAGAAAAGCATTAAAGACATCATCACAAGTAGTCCATCTGCCACCAGTGGTTCAATCTGAATTGTATGAAAAGATCATACACATTTTGTGTCGAGGGGATTTTTCCAAAAAAAAGTTGTTATTTTTTCTTATTTACTTTTATAAAAGTTGTTATTTTATGACAGTGTTCATTGAGTGGAAGTCAATAGAACAGTCAAAAGCCTCCCTATTTTCATTCAACATATCTTAAATGGTAGAAGATAAACAAAGCTTTGGAATGGGGGTAAGTGATTGTTGACAAAATTTTCATTTTGGGGTGTAGGAATCCTTTAACTTCAAAATTATTTCAATAAGTTGCCAACATGTTAATATTTGTTTATCTAATATTTTTATTTTACTTTATTTCAGTTTTATTTTATTAGCCAAACCAATATTTGACAGTTTTAGTTTACAATTATAGCACAGTGCTAGATGGTTGTTTCCCAGATTTGCTCACCATTGGCAGGTCTTATACAAAAGTTAACTCAGAACCCTGCATATGCATGAGTGACCACAGTAAACTCGGTCAGTCCCGCCGTGCACAGCATGAGTGTAAAACGTCCACCGGGTGTGCTGTAATGAAGAGCTGTTTCATTCCCCCGACCGTCAGGGTCCTCTCTCAATGAATACCACACTTACTGTATCATCTATCAGTCCTGGCAGCCACACTGTCACACACAACTTTCTACCCTATGTGTGTGTGTGCAGCGCAGTGAGGCCTGGGCTGCGGTGGGCTATAATGAGGCCCTTTGGTGGCTGTAAAGACTAGAGAGGAGAGAGAGAGGAGGAATCGCACATATAGCTCTATTTGTCTTACAAATATCACACTAACTACCAATTACAGCACCATAAACCTCCTGCCTACTGCTTACCTCCCTACCCATAATGCAGGACACACAGATGCACTGGGCTCCTCTCTCTCTCGCTCTCTCTCTCTCTCAGCTGGTGTGGTAGAAGAAGCTGTGGTCGCTGATGCAGAAAGCACAATCAATGAGGCTGGTAATGAGGTCTTTCTTAAAGAGTAAAGGGGCTGCTGGATTAATACTAAGATAGAAACAGAACAGGGCAAACCTGGCACTGGCACTTCCGGTTTCACTGCACTCTGGCCAAGGGTGAAGCTGGCAGCAATCACTGCAAAATAATCCTGAAGAAATAAAAAAGAATGTATAAATTAAAAATCAATTATATGTTATTTTAATGACACATTAAAGGGTAAATATCACTTTGTCGATTTAGAGGTTTTGGGGGTTTACAAGTCTGACGCCACACACACAAAAAAAAGATCTAAATTTTGAAATATGCAGTTCTTTGAATTTTTAAATTCTGAAAATCTGGAATTCTGAAAAACTATGATATTAAATGAAGAATAAACATCTAAAAATTAACAATATTAATAAATAACAAGTAAAATAGCTAAATGATTGTACACGTGTGTGTGTGTGTGTGTGTGTGTGTGTGTATACAGTATATATTACTTTGTTACATAATACAAAAAGAACACAGTTTCGACCAGTCAGTTTTCTTCTGGGGGGGGGTTCAATTCAGTTCAGTTTGCACTATTTATTCTTCTCAAAAACACCTGTAATCAAATTCTGTGAAGATGGAAAATAAGCCTATTAAATATACTGCGCTACCATCTGAGGATTCTGAGTTTCTAATACAGTGCATATTTCCATTTGCCAATGAAAATAGGCCACTGATGGGCAGAGCCTGCCAATAAACATGAGCTTATTAGCTGACAAGAGAGTCATCAGCGGCGGATTTAACAGCTTTCCACCACTCATCCGCTGGAGGTGTGGAGAGTTGCCCCCGCTGCCTGGATCACTGAGCCCAGGCCAAGCTTCACGCTCTGGGGCTGCAGATCCAGCCGGCCGGCCTCTCCTGTGTGGCCCACAGCCCTCACATTAACAGCTAAGCCTCAGCTGCTGGAAATGTTATTCTAATTAACAGGGGATTAAGTCATCATCTTCTCATGTAATACAGTCTGGATGGGAATTTCAATATGGAACGCCGGCCCAAAAAAAAAAAGGCAGTTAGCATCTCAATAAATTACTCTTGACCCCCAGGATGACAGTCCATTGGCGCATCAATTGCCTGCCAATTAAACCGACCCGTCCTTGCCAAAACTTTATTGGGATGGTTTGGGTTTTTCATCTGAACACAAGTCATTGGGCTAGAGATGGGAGAGGGTACTACGTGGCTGGCTGAGATCGCAAGTCTGATGGGAATTCTGACAAGTTTGTACAATAAAGTCTACAGAGCTATCACTGGCCTGACAGCTCCGCAAAAACAGTTTCTTGTGAAGCGCAGATCTTTGATAAATGACCATATGTGGATTGTCACAGGCGAAGAGATGAGAAACGTAAACACAAGCGGTCCGAGCAGACTTCAGAGGAACCGGACAGAAAGAGGGAGCCCTAACAAGCCCACTAGGCCCGCACTTTGATTGTCTCGAACGGCTCCCTTTTTAAAAATGCATCAGTCATGTCGTGACATTTGACTAAGACTTATGGACTTAAAACTAGCTCAGTGGGGAGACCGTTTGGAGTGTGCAGACTCGACCAGTGTATTATGTTCCTTGGAGCGAGCGTGGATTGTGCCAAAGAGAGAGCCACTCATAAAAGGATTTGGACAGACCCAAAAAGAAATCAGCATGGCTCTTAGAATGGCTAACCCTGATGCAACCTGATGCAATTTACAGTCACAAAAACAAAATATGTCAACAACAACAACAAAAAATCTGTTAAGTGTCAACCGAACCAGAGCTAAAACACTGCACTGTTATTCCAAAGGCCCCAATCAGAGAAGTCTATTTTAAATCATTTATATAACTTAAATCTATCTAGGACACACAGCACACATCATTTCAAGTTATCATAAAAACTAGGATTAAATAAGATGGTGTGACAAACAAAGTGACCAGTGGCTTTAGCTTCCTCTGTATGAGAAATTTTTTTTGTTTTGTTTTGCTTTCTTAAGAGAGGAGACAAATAAAACTAGGATGAGACTGGGTAAATTGACAGGCAGTCAGCAGGACTCCCTCTATGTGCTAAAGCATTGTTTTCTGCTCAGCTAAGCAGCAGCGAATTGATACGTTCGCAATGAAGTGCAATGACAATTAAATTGTAACTGACCTGCATGTAACCATCATTATGTCTTTTCTCTTTACTGCCATCCCTGTTATTTAATCACACAGCATGCAAGCTTTTTTATTAGGCAGTAACACTGAGGACTACATCCTCCTGCCTATAAACACTCAAAGCGAGGAACAATCACTTCACCCACCCGAGAGAAAACCTCTATCCTGCTTCGCTGAATCACTGAGGGTGGAGTTTGTGCTGAAATCCTGGAGCTTTCTATGAAAATATGAAGGAAGTCTGGATTATACAAGTTCTAACCTATCACTGTAGTAAAACAATTAAAAATGGGGAGAAAACCTCATTGTGAAAAATGTTTTTCTCCAATACTTGTTGGCCACAATTATTGGCACCCCTAGAAAAATATCTCTGAAGTATTTTCCCCATTCATATTCACAATTTTGAGTTATGAACATGAAAATATCCAGCTTTGGCTTCCTGTTTCACAGAAATATATATAGGAGGGGAAACAAAGCCAAAACTCCCTCAATCATCAACACAATTAAAACAAATCTAAGAATATATTCCTTATATGCTGTAAAAGATAATTGAGCTTCACACATTAGTGAAGTGGCTTTAAGAAAAGAGCTAGAGCAGTGACAATTTCCATTTCCACCACCAGGGAAATAATTAAAAATTGCCAATAAACATACAATGTTAGGAAACTGCCTGGAAGAGGACGTGTGTCTATATCATCATAAGGTCGCCGTGATTTTGCCAAGTAAGACATGATCCTGGATCAACATCACTGTTAAAAAATATAGACTTATCCCAATTCCTACCCCTAAACCTACCCTTAACCAAAATGATAGCTGATTAACAAGGGTGTAGAAGCACCTAACCGTGATCATAAGCCTAAAACAGATACTGTATTTCCAGAAAAATTATTCCTCAATTCTGATTGGTTGATTGAAATGTTGTTCCAGGATCAACAAAGATCATCCTAATACACGGCGAGGAGTAGAGTGGCTAAAGACTCTTCAAATACCACAGCTGGAGAATTGCAGAAAACAGTTGAGTCTCAGGGTCAGAAAACCTTTTGTCAAAAAATGGTCAAACAGCCCCTACAGGACATCAGTACATGTTGTTAAGGAGGGTTTAAGAAAAATTCTCCTCGCTCATCTTCAGCATGTTCAGTTGTCAGACAGGACTGGAACTACAAATGGGACTGGTTTGTATGATCAGATTTAAAAATGAAAATTTAAAAATGAGCTTTTTAGCAGCAAACTCTCAAGATGGGTTTGGTGAACACAGGGATAAAAGTGCTCCATGTGTACAATGAAATATACTGCTGTATTTTTGATGTTGTGGGACTATATTTCTGCTGGAGGTCCTGGACATCTTGTTTAGACACATGGCATCATGGATTCTATCAAATACCAACAGATAAAAAATAAATAATTCACTGACTCTGTTAGAAATCTTATGAGTTATGGTTGGGTCTTTCATTGGGACAATAATCCAAAACAAACATCAAAATAAACACAAGAATTTGTCACTGACCACAAAATGAAGCTTTTGCCATCTCTGTCCCAGTCCTCTGACCTGAACCCTGAGTGAGGTGAACTAAAGAGGAGAAGCACCATCATGAAGCTGGTATTCTGAAGGATCTGAAAAGATTCTGGATGAAGGAATGGTCTCTTTTCTCTTCTGAAAATCTGGTGTTCTCCAAACTCTTCAGGCATTACAGGAGAAAACTCAGAGCTGTTATCTTGGGAAATGGGTGTTGCAATAATTGGGTGCCAATAATCGTGACCAACATGTATTGGAGAAAAACATTTATTCAATCATAAGTTTTTCTCCCCATTTAAATTTTAAATATCCTTCAAAGTTAGGTTAGAATTTTTTAATTTTTAAAATGAAAGATCAAAAGGATAAACAATGCATTTGATTTATTTTCATAGCCACCTGTGCTCAGATTTACCAAGAGTGCCAAAATTAGTGGAGGGCACTGTATATAACCCTTAGAGCTGTCAGAATAATCACTGTGAAATGGTTTCCTTTTAAGCATCTGAATATTTCATTGAAAAATTATGGCTTATAAAACGCAAAAAAAAAAAAGTAGACAAAAAAAAGTAAACATCTATATATATATATATATATGTGTATATATATATATATATAAAACTAGGTTATAAAATACAGCTGGCACAGTTTAAACAATATTTAAACATCTCGGAAGCGAAGGTTGGAGGAATTAGAAAGTAACACAACATAAAACTAAACATGATAATAATATTATCATTAATTTTTTGATTCAAACAGAATCAACGACACTTAAAAAAATTATGGACATAAATTTGAATAATATCAACACTACTAAACGCTTTTGTAAAATCTTGGTGGCATTCTTGACTTTCTTTAGTGGATTATCCACAAAAATGAACTTCTGCCATCTGCATGTATGTGCTGTATGTGTGGGCATGTGTTATCCAATACAAGCATGTCCTGGATTACACTAAAGCTGTAACGCCAGCGTGCGAGAGCCGCGCCGTGCAGCGAACTCGCGCTCTCTCCTCCTCGATGCCTAATGGGGCTTAGGCAGACAGGACACGGAAAACAGGAATAACTTTAACTGATTTAATGAAAACACAAAGAAAAGAGAGGAACTTGCGAGAGCTACGCAGAGCTCGCATG
>JAUCMU010000024.1:9184502-9196690 GCA_032275025.1 Enteromius treurensis
ACATACTACTCGCCTCGCATACTGTTTTTCACGTACTATATAGTAGGGAAGTAAGCGATTTCGGACGCAGCGCATGTTCATTATCAGCGTGGATTTGCACAGCTCGTCAGTGAACAACGGTAGTGTGTAGTATATACGGCTCAATGTCAAATTACACACCTGATTGCATTTATCACTGATTACAGGACCGTGTTTACTGACAAAACGCGCATTACAGATCGGCCGATCGCGATCAGGACATCCCTAGTAAAAACCTGCTAATGGTAAATTCCTATAAAATGTAAATGGAAAAACATTCTCAGAATTCCCTGCATAGCATTTTAAATTTTGTTTGAATTTGATGTTTTTTTCTTTGAAATAACTGTGTTTCTTTTTATTTTTTATCTTTATTAGAGTTGTATGCTACATGTAATGCAAATTTCTTACCCTGATGGTGTTTAGTGTTTGTGTGAATAACTCTGAGCACTTTCTATACTTGTTACTATTTAAAAGCTGCTTGTGATGGGCTTTGGTCCATAATGTGACTTTGTCATTACCACTTGTGGTTATCAATTTACTTCAAATATACAAAATATATTTGACTACTTTAATATGTTGGTATATTAACATGATATCAGTTATTACAGTTTATTATCAGACATTATATTGTATTGTATTTAAATATAAATTTTAACTTAAAACTGTAAAAAATTATATATTTTTACCGTTTTTTTTACGGTTTTATTGTGGCAGCTGATGTTTTTTTATCGTAAATTTTACGGAACTGTTTTTGAAGTGTAATTTTGCGGTGTTGTGCCTGGTTCACTTTTTGTAGCTCAAATTTTTTTGTTGTGAAGATGTCATTGTGTTGTGCACTCCTGGGCCGTACACGTTACTTTTAGCAGCATAATGAGATACATAATGTGAACATGCTATATATACACTAATGCAAATAATATTGTTTGTGAACTGGATCAACATTTACATAAAAAAATATATGGTTTCACTTTATTTTGATGTTCCCTTTAACGTATTCTGTTGAATAAAAGTAACATTGCACCCACATACAGTATCTAACTCTCAATAGAGTGCTAGTAGACTGGTAGGGTTAGGGTTAGAATAAGTTGATATGTACTTGCAAAGTTATTTATAGTCAGTAGAGCCTCTTTTGGGAGACCATCACAATAAAAGGTTAGCAGATATTATTTAGAGAGTGTACTAATATTTTAATGACAGTTAGTTGACATGTAGGTGCAAAGCTACTTATTGTCAACAGATTGTTCAAAAGTTGCACAACATAGACAAACATCCATACATTATAAAATATATAATATTTTGCACTCCAAAATTCAACATGAAATTAAGGGCTCACAAAAGCAAACATCTCAAATCACTACTTGTTCTCATGCTTCTTCTAGCCAATCATGGTGTTCGTTCTTGCTCAAGTTTAGACTCAAAACCCCCATTTGCCCTTCACACACTCAAGGATGGTCAAACTCCCATTGAGCCAAGCAAGTCTAATATAAGCCATTTAGATGTTTGGAAAGGCTTACCCTTTTCAGCGCTCAAAGCTCCATTAGATAAAGAGGAGCAGGGCAGGCTAATTAGAGTCTGACCGTTTGGCCATTCAAGAGCAAAGACTCATTTGCACTGGTCTTACAATCGTCCTCTCGCTCTCTTTTTCTCTCTCCACCTAATAGAAAAATAAGCTACTTCACTCTGCATCGCTGGCAGTGACACCTGCGAAGGAGGGGGTAATGGTGTTTAATGGCCTTTTAAATTTTTATTCAGACTGAGAATCATAAAAGAGGAACCAGCCAGCCACTGGATATCTTAATAATCCCAATGCTATGGCAACCAAAAGCAAGTTCAGCTGTTGGACTTCCACGATCCACACCTGCTTAGGTTTTCGTGTTGGGAGAAATGTAGAGATATCGAGAAAAAGGCACGTTTCTAAATTTCTGCAAGGTCACCAGTGGTGTTTTGGTGATCCTAATAATAGACGTTTTAAAGTTTAAGTGCTGCCCGGGGGTCTTGTGCGTGTTCATTAGGAATCACGGCCTGCTTGGCCAACACAGCAAGGAATAGACATTAATAAGGAAGAAGGGAAAAAAGGAAAGGACAAAGAGGGAGGAAAATGGAGGGAGCGTGTTTACGTTTTGGAAGGCTGGAACTGTGTGTTTGCATTCCCTGGTGGGAGACACAAATCCAGATCTGATATGAGAGTTGTGGTTTTTACACATCTGAGACCTGCTGTATCACCAGACCCTATCTTTTATTTATTTACAGCAGCACAGCGATAGATAGAGCGAGAGATATTCTCACATTTGAAATCCCAATCAGAGGTATGTTTACCCCAGCAGGTTTTACAGGGTACTTGGAAAAAACCTACAAAAATTACATTTATTAATTAAAATAATAATAATTGCACACTAAAAGATGTGGTGTTTCAATAGATTAAATAATTTACAATATTTTCACAATATTGTATATTCACAATGTGTACAGTAATTGACAGTATTCAAGTTTATATATATATCTTCAATATGTGGATGGCCCACCATTCATAATAGATTGTCCTGATTTACAGCTATCATGTGTTTTCAAGATTCAGATCACAATCACCATACATCACAATTAAGTTATTATTTAAATTAACACTTAAAAATCAAACACATTTACAGTGAACTTCTTAAAACAAGTATTTTATGCGTACCAAGGCTGCATTTATGTGTGGAATCACATAAATGCCATTGTAATTTATTGTTGTGAATTATTTATTTACACTTTAGCTATGTCTGTATGGTTGAATTAATAACGCTGATTACTAATCAAATTATTTCACCACATCTAAACTCTGTCCTAGGTCCTTTATGGAGTAATTTGTCAAGACATAAATAGGTACGTACAGTAGATATAAATAAATAAATAATATATACTTTTGCAGAACAAGTCTATTTCTTTCTTTTTAAGTTGTGACTATTAATAATATAAATGATAATGCTGACTGAATACCACTATAATACAGGTTTACACATATCTGTACTTATTTGTGTTTATTCTAGTGCAGCTCCCTCTGTTCAACACATCTGACCAGGTTTAAACACATTCATTCATTTCACACATTCTCACCCAAAATCAGTGCACAAAATATGCTTGATGGGTCCATTAATCAAAAAGACACTACATTAGAAGCCTTGTCTTCAGCGAAGATTCCAAACTTTTTACAAATCTACTGCTGTGAACGGTGGGATTTACAGTAGTTATGATTACATGAAGCAAGACAAACTTGATGAAACAAATGGGATTTTTGAGACCGTCAGCAGTCCAGGTCCAGCAGTCAATCTCAAGAGTGGTCTCCTGTCCAGCGTCAGCTGAGTGAACGCGGTGCTGTGTCGTTTAAATGTCAGTGATAGACATCAAAATCCAGTTCTTTCCCAAACTCCATCTGCTTCATACAGATGTCTCAATCAAGCCAGCAGCTGCGTGGTGTCTTACTGTCAGAGAAGGCCAGGGCTACACTTATACACGCTTCTGTTTAGACACAGGAAGCATACCTGCCATACGCCACATGCTACCTGACCTGCCCGTCTGCTGCCTGTCATCCAGCCCTCGCACGGACCCTCAACACGCTAACGTGAGCCTCACACCCTCACACACACGCATACCCAGCAAACTCCTCCTCTAACACTAGTAATGCCTTCTGTCACTGCAAAATTGCTTCAATTGTTTAGAGAAAAAGCCAGAGGCAACAGACATTTTAGTGTTATCAATTAAACACATGTACCATCAGAGACAAAATAATGGTTTGTTGTGACATATTGCAGATGGTGTTGTGCTATGTGCTTATGACGAAACAGGTGATCACTTCTATGGTTTAAGTTATGTTTCAACAAGATTCTTTGTGGCAAAACCGTTAAATATCCTGATACGACTGTCTTCAAACACATTCTAAATAATATATAATAAATAAATAATATACAAAAGAACGGAAGAGAACTCACGCAGCATTTTTTGAAAAGTTGCACAGCATAGACAACCATCTATACATTATATTGTATACAATAACATTATTGTTAAATAAAAGAATGATTAATTAACCCACAAGCTTAAAGGAATAGTTAAAGATTAAATAAAATAATAGTTAAAATAAATAAACATATATATATATATATATATATATATATATATATATATTTTTTTTTTTTTTTTTTTTTTATAAAATACAAACATTTTCAAACTGGAACAATTGCAAGGGTGTAAAAATTACTGAGAAAATGTACAAAGATTTTACTCACCTCAAAAGGAAAAAGAATGTGAAAAAATTATTCACATTAAATTGTATTCAAGCATTTAAAAGTAAACACTTTTTAAATTGACTGAGATTTTCTTAAACTCTGTAAAGTCAAATATCACTGTCATTAACACTTATGTTGCTCTGACATTATAAACATTCAGAGCTCAGCCCAGGGGGGTTCTGGGGGCATACTTACCTGAGAAAATTTAGTTTTTTTTCTGACTTAAATTTGTGCTGCAACCAAAACCAAGTCAGCAGGCAGTAGTAGCATAAATTATTTTCCAAAATGACAGATTCTTAAACATGAAAATTGGATTAAATGTTGTAATGTATGATCCACGCTACAAACCGGAAATAGAGTACTGTAGGTATAGTTTGTTTGTTTATTAATTTAATAAACTCAAGTTAATTCACACTGAGAGAAGTTTATCTTTTCCAATAGGTTTAAACAGATTTCTACAAATTAAATTTTTTCCTTTATAAAGTGATTTCTTTCCTAAAAGTGTCCATAATCTTTTGAGTCAAATTCTTATATTTGATCAGTGAAATAGAATAATATTATAAATAATAATTAATTAATTTAACTGCAGTTACAAAAAATGTAATGTAAATGCAGTTACAATAAAACGTTAAATACTGATATTTTTTCAGTAAACATGAAAAAGTCAGAAAAACCAAAATGTGAAATTAAAACCACCAATAGACGGCAGCAAGTCACTCTTAATAAGTGAGTCATTGTGAGTCATTTAAACGAGCCCGAGACCCAACGTTCTCCTCAGCAAACTTTCTTAACTCAGAATTTAGTGCTTGTTATAATGAAAAATGCTTGCGGTGAATGAGATGAGATGAGTGACACGCTGAGTGATTGACAGGAGGCGTGGCTATGTAGGACAGCGGTGTGTGTGACGTGCCGTGAGCTCGCTGGAGAGGAGAGAGTGTGCAGATGATATTTTATCGATCATACAGGAGCGTAGAAATGTGCTAAAACATTTCTTTATAATATGTGGAGAAAAACTACATTTTTGACAAAACTATTAACAAACCCAAAAGAATGGGGGCTTTTAAAAAAACATTCAGGGCTAGAACCCCTGAAGCCTTACCCCCCCTACTCCCCCCTAAAATGTTTAGTACTACTCAAATACCTTATACCTCTGCAGTTCTGTAATTGAGAGAGAGAGAGAGACTCCTTGACCTTCTGATGACACCATTCTTCAGTCTCTCAGGGCACAGTTGGACACTGGCTCCTTGTACATGTACACATTACAGGGTCAAACAGATGCTATTTCAGCCCAGAGGACGATACAAACACGCTGACAACATACAAATGACCTGCAATCATCTGACTGTGGGTGTACTGTATACAATGGAATGCACTGCAAGACTTAAGCATATTAAAAACATAATTTGTAAGCACTGCACAAGAACAAAAAACATTAACACCACCACACACATAAATACGTGACCTTTTGACCTTTATTTTCACCATTATGTTGCTCAAATTCATGTCATGCTCTACTGTGGGACCTAAGTGAGAACATGATGAAACCGAAGCAGCCAAAAAAAATAATAATAATAATGATGTGAAATATTATTATAATCTAAAATAACTGTCACATGATCCTTTAGAAATCATTTTCATGTATTACCCTGAACCACAAAACCAGTCATAAGGGTCTTTTTTTTTTTTTTAGATTTATACCAATTAAATAAGCTTTTCATTGAAGTATGGTTTGACAGGGTAGATTTGGCCGAGATACAACTATTTGAAAATCTGGAAACAGATTTGTTTTGTTGTTAAAAAAAAAAAAAAAAATTTGAAATATTGAGAAAATCACCTTTAAAACTGTCTAAATGAAGTTCTTAGCAATAAATAAAAGAATTCAGTTGATATTACAAAATATTCTCAAAGAATACAGATTTCTTCTTATTTTCTCAGTTGTGCTGCTTTGTATTTTCAGAGAAAAGGAAATACAATTTTGTCATAAACGGAAAGTTAAAAAAATATAGATAGGCTATAGGCTCTCTCAATTTAACGCACACTTTCATGGAGGAAAAATAAATGTAACAGTAGTGCATGCAGACAATACACATTGCGCACACCGTTTCTTCACCAAACTGTCCAAACTGTACACCCTAACAGGGATGTAGTTTAATTCCTTAAAGCTTGGCTTTTTTTCAGGTTGATTAAAGATCCCGTGTTGATTTGGTTCAGAGTCACACTGAATAGCGGACATAAAGCGGAGCCAGCAGCTCATCAAACGCGCCACACGATACCCACATTAAAGGTAATGTTTCTGCCACTCCATCTCGCATTGTTTTATTTTGCTCTCTGGCTTTAATGAATGTGACAGAATTACGCCGCTTTAAAACCGTCTGCTTTATTGTTCTATTTGTTTATCTATTTCTTATTTCCTCGTCTTCTCCTAGCTCTCATCTGTCATTCTTCGGTGCTTTCATTTTATTGGCCGCTCCGTAGAGCGGTACCGTTGATCGCTGCCCATTTTCGGATTAGGAGATTAAGTTATTCATCACTCACCGAGCTCCCTGCTGCGCCACTGCTATCAGGACACCGCCAAATCACAACATCTCAGCCAGCCATTTCAAAATAATTGAATGCACAATAATTTCCCTATTAATACATTTCTCATATTAGAGATTATGCATGAAACATCCACATTATCTGTGGCAGTGTTTTCCTTCTCTCTTTTTTCCCCTGTGCGCCTGTGTTAATGTCTTGCTCCTCTCCAGTAAATCTAATAGACAGGATTGAATAGCTCACGCCAGGATGAAGGGATAGGTTACAGATAGCCTCCTCTTTTTTTATTTATTCATTTTTTTCCCCTCTCCCTCCCTCTCCTTCTCTGGTGGAAGATGCAGAAGAAAATTAAAGAAAATCGATCATTTTCGAGGAGGGTGGCGAGGACGAGCTGTGACGGTTGCTACGCCAACAGTAACTCAGCCTCTCACAGCTGTCTCGTAGAACTTGTTTTGTCATTTTGCTGGATACATTTATTTATTTATTTTTCATCTTCTAAGCATTAATTATCCCGAAGCCAAAATTTCACTGAATTCGCTCAAGGTGCGCTACGTCAGCGCAGGTTAGCTCTGAAATGACTCGTATGTATTGTACATGTACATTTTTGCACTCAACACACAGCAACAAAAGGCATATCAATGGATGTGTCATATATGCACGTATTAGCATGAGAACAGATCATTAAATCCATTGTAGGCAGCCAACCAAAACGCCTCGGCACACCGGCGGCCATTATGTCGTCATCATACTTCAGTGAATCGTGTTTTGCTTTGTACTAAAAATAATCCTCTCTTCCACAGCAAGGACAAAGGTGGACTCACAACAAGGCTGGTCACAGTTAGAGATCCTCTTCAAACATCAAAGTGTGTTAATCACTTGTGTTAAATGTGCTCAAGCCTGTGGAAGGGCTGGAAGTGAGGCTGTACTGTACACTGCAGCAGGGCGCATTGCAGTATCTATTATGGCAGGTAAATGTATCTTAATGGCTGGAAGAGTGAATCAACACAGAGAGCTTGTCTCACCGTTATGAATCCTGCCTAATTATTCACCGCTCAGGAAAGGCGGCTCTGAAGAGAGCTAAATTTGACAACTGAACAAACGGAGACACTCATTTTTAAATGAACAGAGACAAATGCAAACTACTGTATATCTACCTACCTAGAGTATCTATCGTTCATATACATGTCTGTATGTCTGCCTGTATGCTATAATTACTTGGATGTTTTTATTAATAACTGTACTGAGTAACTTAACTATAAAGTTACTTATTATTTGCATTATTTCAAGTTTCAAATGCATTAAATCTAATTTTGTCGGGGAAATTAAAATTTGAACTCTAACAGTGGTGTCTTACAGTCCATGCTATAGGAGATCATTGTAGGGGAGAAAATTTTTTATCTCTGACATATCTTAAAACATGACACTGACATGTTTTAAGATATGTCAGAGCAAGATATTTTCATCTGAGACAGCTCAAACATGCAATTTAGTCTGGGACTAGCTTAAGCCTCGTTTGTGAAGCTGGGGGGTGTATGTCTTAATGATTCCAGTTGCTTAACAATTCCATTAATGACAATTTTAACACTTTTGAGGAAGCACCTGCAAATTCAATGCCACAGCAACAAATGTCATTAAAATAGCATTAAAAACTGCAACCTGTTATAAATAAGAAATGGATCCAGATTTGCGAGTCCAGATATAACAGATAAAAATAAGCATTATAGAGCATTCTGAACATTTTAATGAAGCATTAAGTATCCGTGTGTATTATGCATTATATATGGAAAGTGTTTCATAGAAAGTGTTCCTGAACATACTGCTGCTGACTTGATTTGATTAATAGTAACACCATAAACAGACACATGATTTCACAGCGGGCAGAAAAATTAATAAATAAATATCTGTGAGCGAAAGTGTGTTTGCGTGGAGCTACCCAGTTCCCATCTCAAATGAGCATGTGCTCTCTCTGCACAGATGACACTCAAAATGCATTATAACCATTAATGAAAAAGTTAATGGGCCATTTTCTTACATATCAATTTACATTTTACAATTTGGGTACACAAATGATGTCTGCTACGGCGGGTCCTTAATATTTTGCTCAAGGAAACAGTTCTAATGTGTTTTGTGGACATCAAATGTAGTGAATAATGATGCGTCCATCGCATGCAAATAAGATGACAGTTGGAATGGGCTGATCAACAGTGCTCGCATAAAGAGGTTACAGACTCACTTTCAAAAATGTCATCTACCATATCGCAGTGTGTCCAAGTTTGCAAGCAAACACACAAACCAATACGCTCAATTAAGATCAGCTCCCTTGTGTGCAACTAGCAAATTATCTATCACAAAGTATCACAATTTTCACTCTCTGCTGTACTGAATTTCATAAAACATGCAAACTTAATGCAAGAAGACACAGGCCTTATGTACTGTACATAATATTAAATTAACTCTTATAAATGATAAATGCAATTAAACAGACCATTTACAATCTAAAACATCAATAGGAATTTAATTAATATTATTTATATTGTATTACAGTATTTTAGTTTTGTTATTAATTACTTTTTTTAGTTTCACTGATGTTGCCGTTTATCAGTAATTTTACTTCAACCTAAATTTCTTTTAGTTAGTTGCCAAATCAACATATCCATTTTTTCATTTAAAATTTATATTGTATTTCAGCTGTATTTAAATGTACCTAAAACTATTTTTAATAAGTTTAAGTCAAAGTTATTATAGTTATCTAAAACTAAAATCTTAAAAAACAATTTTGTTACTTCGAATAAACTGTGAAAAAAAAAAGAAGAAAAAAAAGGGTAAAACATTTAGTTAAACTTAAAGTAATAAAACAACGAAAACTGAAATAAAATACAATATAATTTTATAAATAAAATAAGAATCAGAATATAATCAGAATTGTGTTCTGCAGTAAAAAGCAAACAAATAAGTGCAGTTATATGCAGAGGGTGAACCAACTCAGTCAACAGCCAAATGTATTAAAAATCATAAACCTGTCTTTTTACGAAAGAACCAGACATGTATTGAACTTGACTACAATTTAGATTAGAAATTGATAATTATATAAAGTTTTCTTTCCATGATTATCCAAACAGCGAGTAAGATTAAACAAAAAAAGAAAAAAAACATATATTGCTAAAAATCACTGAAGCTGTAGGCCATACACTGTGAAATGAATCTATTACATTGTACGCACTCATCTGAACACCTCTGATTGGCCACCGCATTCCAAAGCTCAACGGTATTGTGTGTGATTGGTTAAAAGCCTTTCCCACATGCTTTCCCTATAGGGTAGAGTGAGCACAGTAAATAATGACCGTTTAAAAAAAATCTATTTTGGCAGGAACAAATTCCTTCAATTTAAATACTCTATACAGTACGATTAGTAAATAAGATTGGATAAATAAAGTAAATAAGGATATTAAATTAGATGCAGGTTTATTCACTGGTATGTAAAACCACAAAAGGTGTTATACTTATGTGTATATTAACAGCAGTAATTAAATGCAATTGGGTTGTATGGGATCCTGTCTCCTCCCAACACATTCCAACATGCTGAGCTCCGTCTCAACTTACAACAGAAAATAATCATTTTCACCGTGGGGCCTCTCCCGTGCGATGCTAGCGCTCACATGGACGCAGCGGCGATGGCGGTCCCGGGGGCTGGGGCGGCTGAGCGCAAAGGCTTATGGGTGTGAATATATGTATCAGTGCCATCTGCATGTGAAGTGAGAACACACAGGGCAGAGAGCCAATCACACACCCACGCACACCTGAGGAAGGCGTCATCACCGCAGCCTATTGTTTTAGGGCACATTTCTGTACGTGTGAGGCGCATGGGAACGCTGTCACACCTTTTAAACTCACAGCCACCGACCAACACAAAAAAATGCAAATCCGTTTTGTCTGATGTATTTTCAAGCTTCGCAGGTCACGTTCAGAATGCCGCTCCGTGACATTGTTTGTGTGCAACAATATCCGGAAACACTGGATGTTAAAACAAAACTCAATTCCCACTCCAACAATCGCTTTGATAAGCACTATAAGCGAACGACACCCACTGCTACAAGACATATATTCGGTACTCTCCATATACATTAATGCAAATGAAAAGACGCCCGCAGTTTGACGTTCTCCCTCCTTTTTCCTCTCCTTTCTCATTATTCCACTACCTCGCACGTTGCCTCTCTTCTCATCTTTCCTCCTTTACCAGCAGCAGTCCAAAGCAATGGCCAATAACACAGCATGCTGGAACAGATACCTGCAAAGTTAATATCATTAATCAATACCAATGGAATTGTGTGGAGGGACGCAGTCAAGTGAGCCTCCCAGCAGTACCAATCTCCCTCCCTTTAAACCTCATTTGCAAGCCCAAGATGGCCGCTCGGATGACTGGCAGCAAAGTTTTTCCAACAAATTTCATGGGGCATGAGCCAAAGATAATAGGTTTTCAGCCCAATGACAATCCAATTACGACGCCAATCAAAGCTGACTCCATGCAGGCTAATTATCAGCTTCAGCCGTCAGTTCAAATACTAACATACCACTTTTTATTTGAATAGAAATTCAGTTTCGAAACCAGGCAGGTCTGCCGCCCCTGATGAGCGGTGAGCAGCAGAGAAGCCTACCTTGGAGGTTGCTTCTTGGGCAGATAACGAACAGCGGGGCTTCGTTTCAGCAGAACGGAACATCCTCTAAAATCTTAAGGGGTGGTTTCCTCATGTCCGTGAACGTTACGAGGAGCTGATCTTCCAGTTCAGGTTTGAGGTAAATCAGACCCATCTAATTAAACGTTTGTGGGAGATACTGAATTAGTCCAATTAAGTTATCGAATAGTGTTCGACGTGTGTGTTTCTAACGGACACACATTTCAATAATAGCACCTGTCAGTTTTGAAACGTATGTAAGAAGTAAGTAATGGCAATAAGCATATCTCACATGTCTGTACACAAATTTGACGCTTAAAATAGTGTTCTGAATGATGTGTTCGACAGCCATGTGATTTATTGTTTAAATTGGAATGACACTGCCATATTTTCTTTAACCTCCAGAAAGGAAGCTTTGGACATTTGGATATATAATAAGCATATCTTTTTCTAAGGGTCCAAGGCAACATTTCTGCAGTTAAAAGAAAATATGCAGTTGTCCTTCTAATTTAAACAATAAACCCAACAAGTGCACACTTATCTATAAGGCGGCATGCACATTACTCACTCTTTGGAATCAACATTGAGTGCCTTTTTTGAAAACTAACTGATTTTTTAACAATTTATTTGGGAATTACTGTGTCAAATAAGTATTTGATCACTTGAGTCAAAAAAAAAAAAAAAAAAAAAAAAAAAAAAAAAAAAA
>JAUCMU010000024.1:9196790-9212331 GCA_032275025.1 Enteromius treurensis
CGGATTTTTCTTTTTAGATTCTGTCTCTCACAGTGGAAATGCACCTATGCTGAAAATTGTAGACCCCTCCATGATTTGTAAGTGAGAGAACTTGCAAAATCACAGGTTGATCAAATACTTATTGACCTCACTCTCTCTATATATGATATATTTAATCATCGCACAGCACTAATAAATAAGTAAAATATAATAGTTTCTTTAAATTAGTATTCACTTTAAATTAGGGGTCCATGAGTTAACTGAAATATAATGTAATGTTATTTGTGTATATTAATAATGTCAATGTTAATGTTAATTACACTACATACATTATTAAACCAGAAAGTTGTATCTATATTAACAACATGTACATGTGCATTATCTTATGTATCTTAATATAGATGAATACTGTAACACATGCACTGCACATTGTTAGTTAATATTAGTAATTGCTAACTAATATGAGTTAATTAGACATTAACTGTAAAGTGTTACCTGATTTTTATTTATTTACTATAATTTTTTTCTTATTCTTATTTTGATTCGATGTTGTAAATAAAACAAATTTTTACTTTGTTTTTTTTATATTATTTTTAGTAAATTTAGAAAATACTAATTTCAGGTGTTCTACTGTACTTCAAAGTGTAATGTTTGATTCAATGGGTTAATTTGTTTCGTTGTAATTGTCCAGCAACTTCTGAGAGCAAGTAGTTTCTACACCAATTTGTTTTTGTCTATGATCTGATGAAAATAAGCTTTTGTGTTTACGCCATTTTCGGTTTTATAAATTGTGAGGTGAATTTGTGACTGGCTAGTGAACGGCTAGCCAGAATCCCTGGATTATTTCTGAATCACAGCATTCACGCAGTACAATTTTGAGAGGATAACACAGATACAGCGGTGTAAAAACAAAGGATCACGAGTGTGTGTCCGCGCCACTCTGAGATGTGCCGGGATGAAATGCACTGAGGATATGGAGGGCTGGCACAGACATGACATCTAATAATGTCTTTCCTCTACAAGTCTGTCCTGCTTGGGTTGGATTTAGAGGAGGTTTATCTCCTTCATATAACCCCCCCAATGCCCCCCGCACTCGCACACGACACTCACATTACACTCTCTCACACACACACACACAAACTAACAAACAAAACCTGCATCAATAACACAAATGATTAAACATTCATGGCCTTTTGTAGGGAACATCTGCTCTATATAGAAGTCTAGCCTGAGGGACTGGTTAGAAAGAATCAGGAGGATTTTTCTCAAAGAAGCTCAAGGAAGCAATGAGATGGCACACAGTCCTGAAAAGAAAACACACATTGCATGGTTTTCGTGCTTTTGTCTAGGTGAACAGCCAAAAATCTGTATTTTTTTTCATGCCATTTAAATTCAATAGACAGGAAGTTTTCCAAAAAATAAGAAGGAAATGCACTACAACCTCAATGTACTCATAACAAACGTTGTGGGAAAACTTTTGGCAAACTTTATTAATGCATTTCATTGATTATTTTCATGTTAAAGCTGATAACTGACAAATAGGCAATATTATTTAATCCAGGTGGTGGAAATGAAACAAAATTAGAAGTCTTTATGCACTGCAATCATATATTATTACTAATAAAACATATATTTTTTTATACTACAGTACATGCAAACAACACAAATTTGACAGAAATTTAGCTATAAGACGTGTCATACAAGCCAGAATAATGACCATTAAAAAAAAAGAACAGAACAATTTAGAATAAACCAAACACACCTCTGATCCCAATTTAATCCTGTAGATGTCATGTGACCGAACCGAGGTATTATTTAGTTCAGTTGATGTATTCTGCACTTTAATGTTAAACCATCTGTTCTTTCTTCCTTTCACATGTCCTCAATTTTTTTCCGTAAGCGTTTCCTATTGATTGCTTCTACCGACTACAAACCCACACAGAGCCACCCTATCTGAGAAATGATTATCTTTGATTATCTCTGAGTTTGTGGTTCAATAAATTCATGAAAATTTGAGGCCTTGCTGTGCTTCCCACCAGAGCCGGCGCACATAAGTCTCTCTCACAGTCCTTCAATGTGTTATCACTGCTCTCTACACAAACTCCGCACTTCTGAGGAGATTAATGACACATTGTCTGTGGAGATAACATCTGTCTCCACTGCTCCTGAAATATCAAGCTTAATAAATATATTTATGAGCCCTGCTCTCTATAGCACTAATGCAATCAGCCGTTGCCGCTCACGCTGGCCCAAGACACTGAAAACCCATTGACTTATTTTGTAGCAAATTAGTCCAACACCTAATCGCTGAACCCTGCTCCGCTTTTTGAATTACGACGCTGAAACACCCATCCGCTCTGCAGCAACTGCAGTTTGAATTATATCAGTTCGTAGACTTGCCGGTGTCCAGATTTCATTAGCAACACATTAACAACGCTTTACATCTATTACCATCCTGACATGTTCTATAAATAACCGGCATGGAAACAAAGTATTACCGTTAAACTCAATAGCGTTACGGTAAAGAGATACATCATTGAAGCTGAACATGGGTCATGAACAATAGGCATAATTGACTTTCAAAGAAGAAGGTTAGAAGTAGTCGTTGCGTGAACGTGGATGAGTCTTTTGTGGCAGTAGGGTGTCATGTTCAGAAACATGCAACCTATGAACCTAAAAAAAATGTAAAGTTACAAAAAATAAAATAATAGAAAAGCAATGTTAAAACAAAATTAAATAATAGTAATACGCTATATACTGTACGTTAAACAATTTTATGTATTTATTTTTATTACAATTGCCAATGTGTGTGTCAATGAATAGCACATGCCCTAAAAAATAAATAAATAAATAAATACAATAAAAATAAAATAGAACTCATAAGAACTGCATATAACTGTTGTAGCAACTACTTTCACTTATACACTGGTACTTAAAATATCAAACAAACATTTAAAAAGAAAATAAGAAGCACATTAAATTATTATTTAAAAAACCCTGCACATTAAATTAAATTATGTTATTTTATTTTTTATATGTGTAACAATTATGTAATTTTTTTTTTTAATTATGATGAGTAGAGACACTATGTGTCAATTAATATTTTGTGTCAGAATTAAAATGAAATAAAGTAAATGCGTTTTGGAAAGAAATAACAGAGAGTAAATGATAACAGAATTTGCATTTTTGGCTGAACTATCCTTTTAAGTTCAAGGAGTACACAGCGAGGAGCCATTTGTTTCCAGGGTAAACATGTTTCCCCCTCCTCACCTCCGTCCCACAGTCCCTAAACCTGACAGAGCAGTAGCCGAGGGCTACATGAGACACAGGATGCAGTACAAGGACAAATCCCCACCCACGAGGACAGGAAGAGGAAAGATGTGATTAACTCTTTATCATTGCGACTTTACAGCGGTATGAACATCCCTGCAATGCGATTTGCCCCCCGATCTGACGCCCCACTCTCCTGTTCTCTAAATATTAGTCTAATCTGAGATATGTGCTGTAGCTGGAGGCGGGGGGGAGGGCAGTGCTAACAAAAATTAATAACTGTGATGGAGATCTGCCTGTTTAGCATAATTTCAGTGCGAAAAGCACTCTGACCCCCCCCAATGACACTCTTTATCTTGATTATTTTGAACAATGTGAAACAACATCATTTTGTTTACTACTTAACCTTTCGCAGTCAGGTGCTACGCCGAATCTGACACTCCTGCAGCAGCGTGTCAACGCTCAGAACTTCTCTCGCACAAGATAAGTGATGCACTCTTATAGTTGAGTTGGAAAGCACCTTGATTATTAAATGTAAATATTTCAGTCTCCTTATTGTGTTACACGTTTCAAAAACTGGAATGAAGACATGAAATGTATTATTTGTAAATCAATAGTTTGCGATATACGTGTTTATGAAGCTATACAGTAGTTTAATAATTTAGAAAAAAGAAGTTTCTACCGCTCTCCAGAACATTTATTTGATTAGAAATACAATATAAACAGTAATATTGTAAAATGTTAATACAATTTAAAGCTGTTTTCTATTTTAATATATTTTAAAATCCAATTTATTTCTGTGATGCAAAGCTGAATTGTTTCTTTCTAATAAGCTGGCTTGGTGCTAAAGAAACATTCCTTATTATTATTAATGTTTGAAAAAAAAATAATAAATAAATCTAACAGGCCTACAGTAATGCTTAGAATTTCCGTTTTTATTCAACAAGGCCAGCTTATCTGTCAGATGATTTTGACCTAAACAAGCAATCAAGTGGGCATTCATGTTTAGTTTCAGACATCACTTCAAGGACTCTTTATAAAAACATTAAATATCATGCAGGTCTTGCACGCTCTCACAAACATAACCTCTCAAGGTGTCAACACAGCCAAGTTAGTTTATGAAAAGTAATTATATTTGCTTTCCTTAAAATTGCAAAATGATTGTATGCATACCAGCACACACACACAAAGTTGTAAAACGTTTCATCTGAAGCATCTGCACCTTGTGAGAGAGATGGGCGAGCAGAGGCGGGGATGTTAACTGCTATGGTAACCAACCCCTGGGGACCGAGAACTCTCATCGGATCACCTCCCAACATCTGGCTCTTAAATGTTCACGCATAAAAAATAAAAATAAAAAAAATGAAATGCACAAAAGAAAAATAAATAAATAAATAAAACAAGAGTGCTAATGATACACATGGATATTCGCCTTGCGGACAGAGTTTACACTGCGCATATCCACACACAGGCTTCCTAAAATACACAGAGCTTAAGCAAACTAACATTAGAAACATTATACGGTGCATAAACGAAACCGGTTTAACTGCAAAAATGGACGGAAGCATGGCTGTGATCCAGAGGTCAAATAGAGGCCGTCATCTACTGTATATGTTAATGACTGTCAAGAACAGTAAGACATTCCATTTGCTGATTTACAAAATAATGACCCTATTTCCATTTATGCTGGAACCATCATTACATTAAACGTCCAAGAAAATCCCTTTTATATTAAAAATGCAGCATTTAGAAACGTTCGATTTATTTGTGTGTGTGTGTGTGATTTCACACAGGTGATTCTTTTAATTAAGACAGCAACTACTAACACTACTTATAATAATCATCACAATAACAACATTTATTTACTTTCCACTTAACATTATTTTATGATTCCATTCAAAGTTCCAGACTTCAAAATTGAAACAAAATTCTAAGTTTTCATTTGTTCTTATTGGCAGAAAACAACAATTGTAAGCACAAATTATTTAATGAATGTGTAAGTAAATTGTCATCAACTGCTACGATACGCTTTCATATCGCTTCATAAATTAATGTTGAATGTGCTTATGTGTTTCACACTGTTACTGAGAGGGCCTCAGCAAAATGGTCATAATTAACTAAATATTATCATGTACAAAATAGCCCTTAATTACGAGTGCAGTCGAGTTTTCTACTTAAAGATACTTCTCACTGATTAAGAGACCTGTTTCAGTCATTTACATCAACGTAAGTGTTAAGTGACTCTCCCATCGCCCCCAAACACTGATGAATTATGAACATATAGGCCGCCATGTTGAGAGACAGACAATCAAAACAATAAGACACATTAATGTGGAACACCTCTGGCAGCTCTAGTGATAAAAAGCTTTTTTCCCTCTTCACAATAAGGCTGATGGCGGTGCTCGCAGATATAATATTCCATGCAAAGAAAAGAAACTTATTGAGAGTCTTGGCTCAAAATGTACAAAAGAAAGTTCTTTGTTGAAAGTTGAGAATAGCATACTTCAGTCTGACCCCTGGTATTGTCTACTGTCCACTAAAAACAATTCACAGCCTTGACTGAGCAAGAGTGACGGTGCACAGACAGAGGCATTCAGGTGGAAATGACCTAAAATGTCAATTAGCAAATTATCATTGGCTTTAAAGAGAATGGGATCTTTTCTTTCTTTTTTCTAAACTGTCTGACAACCCTATCCCCTGAGACCATTACAGAGTGATTTTTGAGGTATTGTATTCATAAGGGGTTTCCAGTAATTGGATTAAATTGGTTCCAGAATGTAGCAATTTATATTGTAATATCCCATTACTTCTAATACTGTTCTTAATTAATTAGGTCTCTTTTTTCTTGATGTATAAGTTAGCTACTACAGGAAGCTGGGTTAAGTTTGTCCCCTTCCCCCTCTATCTCCTCCCCATCCTCACTCTCCCCTTTGAGTATCTAAGTTCGGTTGGTTGCTGAGATTCTAGCAAAAGTGGTAAAGCGATTGATCACACCTAAAAAACATACTGTATAGACAGCATGTTCCTCAAGACTCAATCTCAAAAGCACTGCAACCTTTAAAATAAGTGTTTGATCCATGATTTGTTATCATTGTCTCTTTGCTTCATGTTCTGGGGTTCCATTTTAATTTGTGAAAGCCATTCTGCTTCGCCTAAAGGTTGCCTAAACGAATACAATGTTCAGACAATTTCCATATGCAAATATGCTTTAATTAAGTCAATTAAATAATTTCTATTTTTTGCCATTGCGGAGCCTCCAGGCTGAGTGTGTGGCTACATAACACACTCGCTTTCTTTGGAAGATGAAAAGCAAGTGATGGGTTGCGAGATGAAAGTGGCAGACAGGAACAGAAAAACATACGCTCGCAGTGACAGACGGAGCGCACAAAGTCAATATGTATTGCACCAGTCAGAACAATTAAATAGGTTTTAATTACAGTACATTATTTCTTTCGAACGTATCTCTTGTTTTATTCACACAAGCCGTCCTTTAACCCTGACACAATTCTTCACCCATTACATGCATAAAGGGCACAATGTTATGAAAATGAAGTTGCCACAAGGGCATGTTGGTATGATATTAATTATTATTATTATTTTGCTTGCATACCACCAAAGGTTTTATCTCTTGTGCTCAGTCTTATGCTAAGGTCACTAATATTATTATACTTTAAACAGTTTACATTTTAATAGATTTTACCTGCATATTCTTACGTGTCACATGATCTTTCAAAAATGATTCTAATAGGTGCTCAAGAAACATTTCTTAATTAAAATTTAAACAACTGGGGTAAGATGAACAGTATCAATAAATGTATAGGCCTACTTTTATTAATTAAGGTCAACTGAACTGATCAAAAGAGATAGGAAAGACATTTATTATATTATAAAAAAATTTAAAAAAATTGTTCTTTATAAATTTCTTTACAAAAAAAAACTTAACTTTTTTGTATGATGTACACACATACAATTATAATCTGTAAATGAATCAAAGTAATCGTATACATTTCATAATGTACAGATGTTGTAAAATAAACAGAATGGATGAAAACAAGATTATATAAAAATCAACAAATGAATAAAAGAATAAAGTACATGAGGAAAAAGTGCATAATGGCTTTGTTTCCAGCCACTATGTTCATGAATAATTGCACAACTTGTGTCACATGAGAGCTACCTAACAAGCTGTCACTTCAAAGAAACACTCAATATTACATAAAGCCATGCTACTGCGTGCTTATTCTATTAGCATGAATGCTAAGATGACACCTGAACAAAGGAGTGCGCGGCAGCGCTCGTATACAAGCTGCCATGAGAGAACGACCCTGTGTATCATCTGTATTCTTCCCATCAGCCAAACAAATACGCGCTCACAATGAAAAAGAAAGGAATAACTTTTAAAATCACATCAAAAACCCGAGCAAGACGGATAGAATTTACATCACTCCAGCGGCCGTTTAATTTAGTTTCTGCTATATAACCCTGCCTTACATTACATAGAGTGTAATGAAAAAATTGTTAGGCGCTTTGATTATATTATTCAAACGTACAGACTCTGCATTTCAGGAAACTAAAATCTCATTTTGCCTAGTGTGATAATTAAAAACGCAATTTTGCCAGTGACTGTTAGTGGTGGGAATCAGCAGGGACCTAGAGATAATGTATTATATTTAGGCCACAAACTTATATTGTGATTTTAATGTCAAAAATTAAACCAAAACTAAAATTCTTTGGCCATAAGTATATCGATAGAGTATTGTGCAAGAAAAAAAAATCTAAAATCTTTTTTCTGCTCACATAGTGTCTACTATAGGTGATTTCAGCATGTATGGAAGGAGTGCTGGGGAAAAAATGTACATGAAAAGGGTTGAGTTTCCTCGTCTGTGAGACAGCTGAGCCCTTGGGTTTCGGCAACCACAAGGTGGCATCTTCCTTCCTGAAGGAGACTTCTGTTTCATGTCTGATCTGAGGGAAACGCACACATACAGCATCCTTAAAGCAGGTGGGAGTGTGTATGTGTGTCATGGGCTCTGTGTGTTCATGACTAACCTGCGTATATTTAATGAGCAATACCATCTTCTAACTCAGCCTCTCTCTCTCTTGTTAAACGGACTACACGCACTGTCAGACAGCAGGACTCATTCCTCCATGGAGGAAAATGAGGGAACTTAAATGGGACGGTGGGTGTGTATAAGTAAAAAAGGGAGAGGTAGGGCTCTGAGAAAATAAATAAATTCAAAAAATAAATAAATAAATAAAAATTCAAAAGCTCTGAAAATATACTTAACATTTAAGTATCAGGTTGATACTTTATGACTTCTCTTAATCTTATGAGAAATGGTTCAACTAAATTTCAAAGATAATAAATGCTTTAAACGCCCTCCATAAGAAATTTTACATTACTTATGTTTGGGGTCTCAGAGATTATGACATAAAATATTAAAAATCTAATTAATTTCTGCATGCTAAATCTGTCTGGCGTTAACTTACTGCATCAAAGACAGTTAATCATTTAGATTTTATAATCTTATATGATCTTTATCATCCACAATGTCTTTTCTGCAACCAAACTGACCATCAGAAATATAATTATATTATATATATATATATATATATATACATACACAGTATACAACTATATATATATATATATATATATATATAGTTCAGTTTTCATCTCGCCCAAAATGAATCATTTAAAAAAGAAAACATTTATAAATAAAAATCTGCACACACACAAACGGAAAACATGCAAAAATGGACATTAAAAAAAGCAGAAAAAAAAACAAAACAAGATGAGGTAGCTTGTCTCAGGTCCACTGGCATGAATAATTTCTAGCAGTTGTTTTGAATCCGCAGATCAGACGGATATTGTTTTGCGTTTTCCTCTTTTTCCACAACTGCGCTGACAGCTACAGGGAACATGACTATCAGTGAGAGAGAAAGCATGCATCGGAGGCTACTGACTACTCGTGAAGTCCATTATCTTCACCTCCGGCTCACACTCTCTCCTCACCTGTTCATTTCTTCCCGCCATTTGCCATATGGAGGAGCAGTGCATACTGAGTAAACAGTTCCATTTCCATCGACGGCAGGTCATTACAGGACGTGTTCATTTTCCCTTTCACAGGCTGGCTTTAGCAGCTGCACCTTCACTGATTCTATAGGTGCAATTAAACATCTGCTTGCTGTAATTGATTAATATGATCCAAGCACCAAACATTGTAGACGTGGCTGGTGGGAAATGTGTTCATATTTTTCTCACTTATTCAATTGTGTCGGATTTAAATCCAATGTAAAATTGAATGCAAAATAAAAAATTATATTAATCCTAATAGCTCACTCAGTGACGTATTATTTATAAATATACAGGTTTGGTTATTAATTAATTATAAATACTTAATTTAGTTGTTAACAATAATAATAATAAATGTCCATTTCTACTGAAAGATCACATTAACATTTTTAATAAAACTTTTAATTGTAGTTTGCATGCTAAGGTTTGCTTCATCAAATTTGGAGAGAAAGAATATCACGTTCACTTTTCCAACCCTGAGTGAGGCTAAAAGTTCAAATCCATGGTTTTGCCTTGGTCAAATGATCAACAACAAAATGATTTCCTGTCACGCTCCAGAGTTTAAGTCTATGCAGCCAATATGATCTTCACTCATTTATAACCAAACATAAAATGAGCCATCATAAAATGCAGACTGATGGTGGCACATCTGTATCACCAAACTAGAAAAAAAGAAATAAAATACTAAGCCGACTTAACAACACTATTTACCTCAAGAACAGTTTTTGTTTTTCGCTTTTGTTGGAGGAAACAGCATGTTCTTGATTATCAGCCTCAGTGTGGAGCTGTTCATGTAAATAGGTCCACATCTTGGGAAGCTAATATGCAAAGAAGCCCTGTCCCGTGTGTCAGGATCTGTGGAACAAGGAGATTAATGGAATCCTAAAAGTGTAAATTATAGCCTTTACCCGCTGCAGCGTGGAGAGGAGGGCCGACAGCCCCAAGGGAGGCTCCCACAAAGCAATTCCAGCAGCTCCACACATGCAGATCTCTTATACACAGAGGTGAAGGGCAATTTCTCCTAGTCTTACTTCTTTATTTATTTCCACAGATAGACTGGCTGGACACATCTACATATCCACGCGATGGTGGCTGCACATGTTGTACACAGGTAATAATGTGCTGGCAGCAGGGGGTGGAGGATACCGCTGTACGACTCTAAACCTCACGCTGGACCAAGAGAAATGATGACCAAATGATGCCGAAAACTCATCAACTGTCACATTTTAATTCTCGATTTAGGCTGAGACCGTTTCTGAAGGTTCTGGTGTTCGCCCATAAAATTTTTGCTGACATTAACCAAAACTAAATCAATACAAACACTATTTACTTTAATTAGGTTCCTGATCTACAGGCCTGTTCAGACCAAGAATGATAAATACTACATATATTATACTATTATGATAATCCGCGATAACAGTTTTGTTTATTGTGCAGTAAGAGTGCTCCAGTTTGTTCATCTGCCACTTTAAATGCTTGTTCAGAATTGATTCTGGTTGGCTGTCAATGTTTTATCAAGCTTTAAAACAGACTCCAGTTATATTGCACCGCTTTGCTTTTATTGCTATAGTTGTGGTGAGGGCTCCACTACTCTATTGAAATCATAACTATTTATAAAACTATATGATTATTGTTATCATCCTCTATGTAAACAGACCTGATCTGGGTACATCAATCTACGGAAGAGAAAAAAAACAAAAACATACAACAACAAAACAAAACAGTTTAGCATCATAATCTTTGATCAAAATGAAGTAACTTGTCTGTTAGGGATGATATATCATATCAATTATCGAAGCAGACAAAACTGAATATTTAGTTCCTTTATTTTAACATTGAGACTACATTTGCCAATATCTGGCACTTACTTAAATTTAATATTAATGCTGTCAAACGATTAATTGTATCCATAATAAAAGTTTTTGTTTATATAATGTGTGTGTGTGCAGTAAGGGAATATGTATTACGTTTATATAAATGGTCAACCATGCATGCAAATATTTTAATATATTTTTACATGTACAAATGCATATTTATATCATTTAAATTTATACATACAATATATAACCATAACTTTATTTTTCTTAACTATATACATGCATGTGTGTGTATTTATATTAACATAATAGATAAACACAATACACACAGACACTTTTCTTTTGAATGTGATTTATCTTAATTAATTGTTTGACAGCACTAATAATTAATATTTAAATAATATTACATTTAATATTAACCAATAGATTTGTGCATCACTTAAGCTCATTGAGATCTGGCATATAATAAAATAACTTTAAACGTTAAACATACAGTTTTAACATTACAGAAGAAAAAACACACTATTACTTCAATTCTGAAAGTGAGCATTATCCCAGAAAATACTGCACGTTGAGTCATGTCGGCTACATGAACCAATGACATGGACTGCTCTATCATGGACAGTCACACACAAAACATGCAAAGCTAATCACATGAGACCATTTTATGTTCTAACAGAGAGGAGGAGAAACAACAACAAAAAAAAACCTAACAAATAAAAGAGAAAAAAAAAGAGAGAGAGAAAGAACCTCTCAAGATTGCAGCTGACAGGAGGGCACCTCAGGACAGAAAGCCATAATTATAAACACCTTGTATTGTATGTATTATAATGGAGTGATGCGTGTCTGACGGATTTTTTTCTCTTCCTTTCTTTCTTTCCTTCTTCTTTCCTTCCTCAGATCTGGCGACACTGCTGTCCTCCGCACCCCCCACTCCCCCAACTCTCCCTTTTTACTATTCATTGAGATACAATCGCCGGTTGGCACTTCTCCAGTGTTAGATGCATTTGAATAATACATGACCTGCCCTTTCGCTGACATCACGGTGCCAGAGCTCCAACAAGGTATGAATCTTATTCTATATACACTTCCAATGTTCAGCTGTTCACAATCTATACTGTCAACAATTTATCACAGGATGGCGCTGCCAAGTTATCAGAGTGGTCGGCGGCCGTGTATGATCTAGTCGGAGCATCTGGCTCTTCACTGCTCATGACATTAGCCCAGACAAGAGAATCAGTGGACTATTGAATGCAATTACAGTAAGCAAGACAGACAATAAAGATTGATAGGGCTTTTTCATTTTATCACACAAGGAAACATAACGGCGGTGAGGCTTCGCCTTCAACTGCCTGCATCTAATAATGATTGAGGGTGTGCCATGGTGTGGGCAAGATGAGAGGTGAGAGAGAGAGAGAGAGAGAGAGAGAATATACACAATGGGGCTCTGCCCTTTTATCTATGCACATGCATCACGGACAAACACGCACACACATAACGTGTGCATATGCATTCCAGTTCACATGCAAAATGCAAACAGAAGGTATACGCATGCAAACATACCCACGTGAACGGATGTGTGTGTGTGTGTGTGTGTGTGAGTGGACACCTTCTGTTTGGACTTTCCGAGTTTGTGCAAGAGCCTCTGAATAATTGCATTCTGAGGATTTTAAAGCAGAGAAAAGCCCTCAACCTGCCTGTGCTCAGTTAATGATGAATATTTACACGACATCGATCACATTTTTGCAAGCAATCTCAATGATTAAGAGGGGAGAGAGTCACCATGCATATTTAAACAATGCGAGAGATAATAAATGAGCCCTTTCAATACAATCAACAACCTCAGGCAAAACAGAGGAAAAACATCACAAGAGAAAATAACTCGGCTGTTGACCACGCTGAAAGGCCAAAAAGACCCCCGTCTAAGAGCTTGGATACATATTCATACCGCAGCCTTGTTGCATTTAAACAAAGCGTGTTTGGAACGGAGCGTGTTTACCGAAAAGCGAAACTGACAGGTCACATTAAAATGACCTGACAAGATTCTGAAAGGTGACTGTCGGGGCAAAACGCATTATGAATCGCAGTTTTCTGGACTGGACTTACATGCAAACATGACATATGTTTAATTCCTTGAAAGAGAGTGGGGGAAAAAAAGCCATTTTTGTCTGTGGAGATGACATGTCAACGCAAGGCTGTTCTATTATTTGCTTGAGTAATCATAACAATACAACATGCTTTCCCCCAAGAGTTAATTGCAATGTGAAGGAACAGGCCAATGCAAGCTATTCTATATTTGCACGAGTGTGTTGGCGTTTTGCTTTTTCTCTTGAGATAAGATAAATTTTCTCATTTTAACATGATATGTGATACATATTGATAAATCATTAGCTATTTTAGTAAAACCAAGCTTCATGCTGGCTACGGCATGGATACTGTAAAAATGAAAACTGTCGATCGATTTAAATGTGTAACCATGTCAATGACATGCTAATGATCTTTCCTCAAAAAAAGCTCCTAAGTTAGGATAACTGAAAGATATTTTGAAAGAAATCATTGATTTATTTTTTTTCTTTCCTAAGTAGCTAATTCATGTGTTCTGCAGAACAAAGTTATTCAGGTTTAGAACAAGATGAAGGGGGAGAGAATGACATACTTTTTGGGGTTTGTGTTGATAAACATCAATGTGGTAATCAGTAGCTTGAATTGTAGTCAAGTGCTTGGAAAAAATATAGATTTTCTTCAGCTATCATTTTATGTTTGGTCATTAGTCACACTAAATTAACACATTCCAAATGTTTACATATATATTTTACATTATACATATATATTTTTGGTAGACTAACTATGTGTCTCTGGTTAACAACTAACATCCTGTAGCCAAAGTTTGCATCTAAAAGGAGGTTTGGAGGGTGTCTGTGTGTGTGTGTGTCAGGGCCTGACAGCTGAGGATATTTGCATGCACACACAGTTTCACATGCAGTCACACAGGCAAGCTGCTGGGCTCTTATCACCTCAGATAAGGCCTGACTGGCCTTTTACCTAGGGGAGCCAGGTGTAATCTGAAAAAGCCTGTCACTAACAAAGAGAGATCCCTTCCTCAAGGATAGCAAGGCTAAAGTGAAACCCAACTTTGCTCCTCTGCCTCTTTACTTCCTTTTATCTGCCCCTTCATTTGGGCCCAGACTTATTACACCCATAATGCAACACTTTCACCCCTGCTCCACCACTCCATTACCCATGAATATTGTCCCTCCTGCCCTTACTGTCTGATAAGTGCAAATGAATGGCCAAATAAATATTGACAAACTGTTTTTTTTCCTCTCTCTCTTTGTTCCCCGCTGGATTGACTTTGTCTGCACCCTGGCAGTTATTACAATAAGCTCTCTGCCTCTTACGTATGCATCTGCTTTCATCAAAGATAAAAGGTTGAGTTTAATCCAAGGATAATATGTCCGTCACGTTTATTCACCTGCAAAAAAAAAAAAAAAAAAAAAGAGTACAAACAGTCAGTGATTGTTAAATCTATCAAACCCACAGCTATTTATCAAGGCACATACGGTGAGATTAAACAGGAATATAATATATATTCTCTGTTAATGATGGTCGCGCCGTATAAAAAAAAAAAAAGGACTCACAAACAGGATATGACAGTAAAGCAAATTGCTCGCATGATAAAACAGCGCCCATATTCTCTAAATGTAAGCAGTTCTGTTAACACACAAACTCTGACTTCCAGTAGTGGAGCTTTGTTAAGATTCATATCGGCAAATGTCAAAAAGAATTAAAAAGATAACTGTCATTCAGAATGGGCTCCGGCACTCTGACATATTGCTCATAGACGGGGAAGATAAGGCAGACCCCAGCCTCCTGTTTCTCAGTCAGAACCCACTGCGTTTGCCGCACATCCAAAGAGCTAATTCCCCCGCTCATATGAATATGCCATTTTCATACTGCCAAGATGATGAATCCCTGAACTCTACGTCACTGTTAGCCGGCCCCACCAAAAATGCCATATTAATGTCAAATGAGATATAACGATTTAGATTTGTCAGATTGCCCAGTGTCAGTCCACATCCATCCTGTGAGCTGGTGGAGATTTCCCATCAGACTCTGAAAAGAAGAACAGATAACACACCTCTCTGTGTAGGCCTGCTCTCAGTGGAGGCAAAGGGGGCAAAAGTTATTCCAACTACCCTGTTCACTGTAGCTAATCAGGAGTAACAGAATATCTATATATGTATATATGTATATATATATATATATATATATATATATATATATATACAGTAGGTGGACAACCAAAATATCACCTACCGCCGCGGCAAAATCCCGGATTTAAATTTAATTCAGTCGCGTGTTGAAGTCGTTCATAAAAATACCGCCAGGGGGCGCAAAG
>JAUCMU010000024.1:9224743-9236758 GCA_032275025.1 Enteromius treurensis
TGCTTTGGTTTAATGAGTCTAAATTTGAGATCTTTGGTTCCAACCGCCGTGTCTTTGTGAGAAGCACAAATGGTGAACGGATGGATTCCACATGCCTGGTTCCCACTGTGAAGCATGAAGGAGGTGTGATGGTGTAGGGGTGTTTTCCTGGTGACACTGTTGGGGATTTATTCAAAATTGAAGGCACACTGAACCAGCGTGGCTACCACAGCATCCTGCAGCGACAAGCCACCCCATCCGGTTTGCGTTTAGTTGGACGATCATTTATTTTTCAACAGGACAATGACCCCAAATACACTTCCAGGCTGTGTAAGGGCTATTTGACCAAGAAGGAGAGTGATGGAGTGCTGCAGCAGATGACCTGGCCTCCAGAGTCACCGGACTTGAACCCAATCGGGATGGTTTGGGGTGAGCTGGACCGCATTGTGAAGGCAAAGAGAATCTACCAATGTAAACGGTCATGAAAATAAAGAAAAAACATTAAATGAGAAGGTGTGTCCAAACTTTTGGCCTGTTTTATATATATATCTATATACACACACACACAAATCAATGAATTAATGCATTAATGAATGAATGAATGAATGAATGAATAAGTAAATAAACAAATAAATAAATCATGACTCCGACTCTATGTTCAAGCAAAGTTATTCAAGTACAATGTAAAAAAATATATATATAAATAAATGAATGCAGAAATAAATCAATTACTTCTGTTCTATTAAGTTTCTTCAACTACACAGTTACAAAAAAAATATATTAAAATAAAATAGTCCTTATTTGCTACATTTTGGTGACAAACATTTACAAACCTATCTATTGTCGCATGGCGCACTTACACTTATGTACAGTAGATATAATGTGTTTTATTCGTCTAATGGGTGTCTATGTGGCTTACTGCCAGTTGATTTATATTTAAAATTGTCCTGCTTACTTTTGTAGGTGTTGTGCCCAATTAAGGAAATCAACAAAATTCCAGTTGATATTTGAGGATGCCATTTGCTTCTTTGTTTGTTTTCGCAGGTGCAGTTGTTAGGCTTTGTTCCCACTGCAAGTTTCTTTGATTTAGTGACCTTGCATTCTAGCATTTCCCAAAACACATTTATGTAAACAAATCAATATTTACAATGAGCAAACTTTACTCATGCTCAGACAGGAACAACAATCTATCCAAGATGAAAAAGAAGAAAGACAGTCCAAGACTTAACTCCCCTTAAAGATTTTCTCTAATATTTTTACAACAACTATGTTAATCATATCCTTCAGATTCCACCTAGTAGGCTTTATTTGAATAAAATTAAATTCGTTATTTGTTATTTACACCAACATGTTGTCTCCCACTATGTTTTTTCTTGTTATTATGAAAACTTGATATCCTCTCACTTCTGGCACAGCTACAGAGGTTACTGCAACTAATATGACCCAGGGACCTTGGGAATGTCATTTAACCTCAAGAGACGTCGAAACAATAAAGGAAACGGATGTGAAATCCCACAAAATGGAGGTCTGGTGCAGGGATGAAAGAGACAGCAGGCCTGCTGCTCTACTCCTTAGAGACATTAAAAGCGATTGGCGGCTGATAAAGAGAAGTAGGAAAGTCGATAGGAGACTGAGTGAAAAGAAAAGCTGAAGGGTTAGTGTGAAAAATACACAAACACTTCAGAAACAAAGCAGGTGTCTAAAGGGCCGATCACTGAATCACAAAGAAAGCAAGAAGGATGAAAAGTGAAACAGGTAGTGTGCAGAAATAATAGAAAGAGAGGACTGACTAAGGTAAAGCTGAATAATTGATAATAACTACATTGTGGGGTGTTGGGGAAATAGAACAATAGCACATTTAAGGCATACCTGTAAGTAGTTTTTAAACAAGATATTTATTCTATTTAAAATCGACATATTTTTCCCCCTGGTTTTTTCTTGTTTTTTATTTATTTTATATATAAGTATAACTTTTAGAAACAGTTTTCACAATATATAAATAAATAAATAATATATAATTATATATAATATAATTTTTTGCTGACCTTTGCCATTGAGTGATGTTGAAAGATAAATAAGAATTAAAAAAGCCTAAAAACATTGATTGATTGATTAAATGATTGATTAAATTTAATCTGTTTACAGGTTGGCTTAGTAAATCTAAGCAAAGGTGGCTGTGAAAATAAATCTGCATTGTTTATCCTTTTGGTCTTTCATTTAAAAAATTCACAAAATTCTAACCTATCACTGAAGTAACATAACTGAAAATGGGGAGAAAAACTCATGATGAAATAAATCTTTTTCTCTAATACATGTTGGCCACAATTATTGGCACCCAATTATTGATTTGTCATTTTCCCAAGAGAACAACTCTGAGAACACCTGATAAGAGAAAAGAGACAATTCCTTCATCCAAAATCACTCCAGACCCTTTAAATTACCAGCTCCATGTTGGTTCTCCTCTTTAGTTCACCTCACTCAGGGTTCAGGTCAGAGGACTGGGACAGTGTGCTCAGTGACTAATTCTTGTGTTTATTCTGATGTTTGTTTTGGATTATTTTCCCGGTGGAAGACCTAACCATTGCCCATTAAAAGATTTCTAACAGATTCAGTGAATTATTGATTTTTATCTGTTGGTATTTGATAGAACCCATGATGCCATGTGTCTAAACAAGATGTCCAGGACATCCAGCTGAAATATAGACCCACAACATCAAAAACACAGCAGCATACTTCATTGTACACATGGAGTACTTTTTATCCCTGTGTTCCCCAAACACATCTTGAGTGATTGCTGCAATTTTTTTAGTGTCATCTGATCTTAGAAGCCAGTCCCATTTGTAGTTCCAGTCCTGTCTGACAACTGAACATGCTGGAGATTGTTTTTGGATGAAATTTCAGCTTTGGAATTAAAAATAAGTTTTCTTTTGAATACAATAATATATTATTTATATTATTATATCATATTATTTTAAAGTATATTATAATAGAAAACTGTCATTTTGTCAATTGCAATAATATCTCACAAAATGTATTTTTTTTCTCTGTATTCTTGATCAAATAAATGCAAACTTGATGTGCACAAAAAATAAAAATAAAAAATAAAATAAAATAAAATAAAATATATATATATATATATATATATATATATTACAAATAGAGAAAAAAAATTAACAAGACAGCTTGATGGAAGAACTTGTGTCTTCATGGATTTTGTTTATTAAATAAAGAGTATTGACTTTATTGTGTTACAGAAGTTTGCATCTTTGCAATGTACTTGTTCATAAAAGCAAGTTTTTGATCCGCACCTGTAAGCTGCTGCATGAATGTAACAATTCAAGAGTCACACCGGTTAATAAATACAGCTGTCAAACACTTCCAGTATGAATGCAACCAATATGTGACAATCTCTTCCAGTAGTAATGGTCCAGTCTGTAAATCATCGATACTTAGATGTAGCAAAACCATAAAACACTTCCTCCCTGAGGAACACAAACACAAACACCAGCGGGACCACAATTACCATTTATCACAATTTAATAACACAGATAATTGCATTTGCCTATTGATCTATAAAAACACTATAATTCACAAAGCAGGAATGGTGCAGGAGCTCTGGTTTACTGCTCATCTTCCGACATCAATGCAGAAATACTGAATGAGTTTGCATGAAAAGATGGTCGCTGTTAACCTGTTGGGCAGTTTCAGATTTACGGAGTCTATTTCTACATTTTCCCTTTTTAAATCGATAGGGAGTAAGGCCTCTTCCTCAGCAAGAGCTGCTCATTTTCTCCACATCAATACAGCCCCACAGTTCACTCTGTTTCATCCCCCTCCTTAGTATTAGGGTGGTTTTAATAGGACCAGGCTTTGGAGCCGTATTCCCATCAGGCGCTGCGCTTTTAAGTTATTTTAGACTGAAAGGTTGCAGTATGGAGTTGAAAATTGTGGGAGGGGTCGCCCCACAGACCACAGCACCGCTCGACCCTGCTCTGCCGTACGCCCTTCGGGTCACACCGTGGCACTTGAACACGGAGAAAACTTGGCAGCGGCTTTCCGTGTGCAATCCAAGGTGCACACAGGAAACATACCCAGGGAGATGATTCGCTTTTTGCCATTTTTATTTGCCTTTCTTTGTTCTCCATTCACTTGAAGTCTGCGTCTATCGACTTAAACGTTTTCGAAATCCTTGTGCGCTACGGTTGCGCGCCGGCCTATCGCGGTTTGAAGCGAATGTGTTTTTGCATGGGTAATAAAGCAGTGCTCAGGCTGAGCCCATCATTATTCTGTTAATGAAGTTGGGTTAGTTGTTTAATTTGGTGTCTGTGTGTTAGCAGGCCTGCTGTTTGTTGCTCCAGCGTAGAGCAACTCCAGTGCGGCCACCATTCTGGCTCCAGCATGCCTCTACCCAGTCGCCCCTCAAACTCCCCCTTCCATCCCGAGCACCCCACCGCTTCAGTGCCTGACCCCCAGGCAAACAGATGTCCCATCAGCCCAGGCAGACAGGACTGCCTGTCCCTCTCTCACAAGGGCTCTTTAATTATTCTCCCTCTCGCACTCCTCTCTAATAAAACATTAGCTTGCTAATCGAATCTGGTGCAGCTGAATCCAGCACAGCCTTCTCAATGCACACGGCCATCGATGGAGAAGACACACACATAGACCTTCCCCAGTTGTCCGCACATCAATCAGCAGCTGAGTTAAAGGCAAGAAACAACAAACATGTCGAATTTCAGATATGAGTGGAGATTAGCACCTTCAGTCACTAAATATAAACCATCTGGCTCTCCTCAGTGGACCTTTTAATGGGTTTCCTCACTAACATTCATGACAGATACGCGCTCTGAAGCTCATTTTAAAAGTAGCGTTACAATATTGTGTTTTTCATAATAACAAGTAACTAATCGCATTACATTTTATGGAAAGAGACATAATAAGTGACTTCTGCTGAATCTCACTGAAAAGCTCTCTCCTCAACAATGTAAAAGCGTTTTGCTTGGTTTGCAGACATTGTGCGCTATTTTTCATATGTTTGTAGTGCATTGACTTATATTAGATGATGAACAAAAGGTGTGCATCAATTGTCATAACATTTGCAACACCAAGGTCATGGTAAACACAAATTCCAATGCAGCACTCAAGATTGGCTGTTTTAAAGTAACTGGGTAAAAAATAAATAAATATCTGTACATATAAGCAGGACGCAAACAAAATATGCACCAGGCTCTTTCCCATAACAACAACTTCTGTAATACTCGTGCACCTAAAAGTGCCCCTATTATGGCTTATGAAAGGTTCATATTTTGGTCCCAAACAACAGGTTGACATGCATGCAAGGACAAAAACACTTTCATTTTTTAATTTATTTTTTCCTCATTTGTTCAACTACTCCGCAACAGCGGCAACTAGTGGCAAAAAATGAATTAGCATTTTCAGTTAGACCAACACAAAAATAAAGTCTTTGTCTGCCAAGGCTTGGGATATATATATAAAGTGTAAGATAGGGACATTTTTACTGAATTTAATTTCTATCGTGAGGTTGAAGCACTAGTTTTACATTTAGGCCCATCACTTGAATATACGGTGCTTCCCGTGTTACCTGTTGTTACCGCTTTCTCTTACAGTATTTGCCACTGAAGCGTAGGGGAAGACAAGCAATGGAAGGCCCAGCAAACTGACCCGCTAAATGTATTCTGCTCTCAATAACTGCTCTCAGCTGAAATTCATGTAAAACGCCAGGAACTCCCGATGCTTTTAAAAGCCACATCTGATAGTAGATAATGACACAGATTTCAGGGCCATTATGGAAGGCTATCAAATATTCCATTTCTTTTTGCATTTAGATTTGTAAAACGTCCACACAGTCCACACCTCATTCACTGACACAGTATCTGCCGAGTGCGGTGGACGATAAGACGGTCCACAACCAACAGAGCTTAGAGGGAAAGAAAAAGCAAGATATAGGAAAATGCTTATCAAAAATGAAATGCTGGAAATGTATAACTCATCACGACAGAGGTTTTTTTTTTATGCTTTAGAATATCAAACACTTTAAATTCAAGACAAGGTAACAAGGTAAAGGTCAGCCGGTAAAATAAGCAAAAGAAGCATGTGCATGGGACATGCATGAAAGGAAATGTGTATTATTGTTATGCTTACTTCTTCATTTATGTATTTTGTTCTGACGCGTTGCTTTAAGACCATGCATGTGTGCTCCACGCAAACGAATGCAAGGGGAAATGACTGCACCTGAAACCTATTAGTTTCACGTTGATAAAACCCAAAGATAAATGTGAAAAAAAATTCTCCGCCTGAAGAACAACGACTGGAAGGGAGAGAAAGAGGAGAAAATGAGAGGTTCAACAGGCACCCATCAAAAACTTCTCAGTAATGGGCAGGCATTCACCCATTGGACCAACATCTTTCAATTTATTAGCATGACAAAGGACACAATCATTTTGGATATGCCTGAATGCAATTTTCATTAACTTTGCAATGATTTATTAACAAAAGTGTCAGGAATGTAATAAAAGCAGCAGGACCCCACAAAATGCCAAAATAAAAAAAAATAAAAAAAAATAGAAAAGATTAACTGAATAAAATAAATAATCTAAAATGAAGAGGAAAGAAGTAAATCAGGAGAGAAAGAAAAAGAGAGAGAGAAACATTTAGTCAATATGTTGTACCCTGAAGTCAGTAAGGTTTCGGTTCAATAAGGAACGTCATAGAATTTAAACTCTGCAATTAATGCACTGAGTAAAGAATATTCACATATCTTATTAGCATGGAACTACAAAAGAATTAGGTCCAGTCCTCTAAATGCCTTGCAGCATTTGAACAGTGCTTATATTTAGTACAACAACACTTGGCTTTTTAACTACTTGTTATTGCTGGTTATAATTCAACAATTTCTCTAAATAAATAAATCATAAAACTCTGAAAATGAATGTTATGCATGAATTTAGACATCATTACATTATAATATGCAGCATAAAAATGTATATTGTTTTTAAGATTTTCTAAAGATTTTATTTTTTAAATGTAATGATATACAATTAAATATAAAATATTTAATTAAAAATAAACTAATTACAATATTGCTAAATATGATAGTAATATTAATAATATAATAATATTAATTAATTAATAAAACAACTTGGTTAATCAAACACACACATACACTTGTTCATGCTACAATTTTTATTTTTTATTTTATTAATAGTAGTTGTATTAGTATTATTCTATGAATAGAACACAGACACACAGGAACAGACAAAGCACTAAACATCCTGATCCGCCATAGTTTTCACTCTCACTCACAGTGTCACACACACACACGCAAACACACGTGCAAAAAAACATGAAATTGCATGCACACATATGCTCTATGAGAAGAAACAGGACACCATATTGGTGGTGGTGACAGTTACTTGCACATGTGAGATGGTTTGTCTCTTGGTAGGGAGCTCGTGGCAGTTGTGGTATTTTTTTCACTGCTTCATTTTTTTTTTTTTTATACCAACACTCCCTCGCAATAGCATTGGCACAATAATAACTCTAAAAATATTCAGAGACAAAATAGAAAAATCATCATCTCTGCATTACCTCCCCCTTCAGTTACTGGAGATTACCATCTCTAAATGTGATTTTCATCATTTACTACTTATTAAACCTCGAGAAGCAAATATTTACAAAGCCGGCGGAGCTAAAATTGATGGAAGAACTCCGAATAAAGCTCTCATTTCACAGAGGAACAAAAAAAATAAATAAATAAATGAAATGAAGGCTAAACATGAAGGTAGTTATTGAGAGACTGCAGCGACGAGGGAAACCTCAGATGAACGGAAAATATGTAACAACAAAGACAATGTTTGTTGCAGCTTATCAGAAATGCTATGTGGACTACAGGGGCTGACACACATATTAACGCAAGTGTGAAGTAAGGTCCCTTAGTAGTACACTCTCCACACCCCAGAGCTTCTCCATATCATTAAGATTTTATCAATTTATAATCCGCCTGAAAGAATAAATAATAAAGTGTAGAGTAAGCAATCTTCAAAAGGCGCACAGTCCCTCCCAGGTGAACAGCCGCAAGACACATAAGTCACTGCTAAAAGTTTGAACTGACAAAAAAAATAAAATAAAAAAGCGACCCAAAAAGTGATCAAGACACGAAAACGGTTAATTTTCTTCCAAGCAGGATATTGCATGGCCAACTTTCCGTGTCCGACTGCTTTTCAAAACTTTTTTTCCCCCCTCTCTCTCTCTAATACATATATTTCTCTCTTAGAACGATAATCATCAACAGAAACATATGGCCTCCAAAGTTATGCAAATAATCAGTGCAAAAATGATAGCGCCATCAATCCGATTATCCGAACATAAAACTAATTTGTGCTCCAGAAATACATATTTACCTGTGTTCCCCAAAGGAAAAATACCTGGTAGATTGAACATGGCTTGGAGTAGGGCAAGAACAAAAAAACAAAAAAAAAGAGAGAAACATGTATTTCTTATATATAGTCAACTTTTAGCAAAGCTTATTCTGGCAAAGGTGGCTGATGGATGGGGTTCCTTTTTTAAGCCCTTTCAGGGAAAGAAAATAAGCTCAACGTTGCAGTTTACCGAGCCATATAAATCAGCCCGTGACCACAAATAATTCTGCGAGGGGAGAATTTATATGTTTAATTACACAGTGCAGGTGCCAGGCTTGTCTTCCTCATTACTCTAAGATACATAAAACACTCAATAACACGTATAGCAGCAGGACAATGGGAAGACAAAGTAATTAGCTGGCTGTTATTTAATAAGTTACTTCTATGAGCCGCTTCATCTTGCTCGAGTTTAGCATACAGTATTTCGTTAGCCGAGCGCTCCGGATCGCTTTAATATACATAGCCAGGTTGTTCTTTCATTCGGGTGGTGGTTATTACCTCTCATTTTTTTGTCTTATGTAGCAACTGAAAACTGGAGGAAGCCCATGGAGATAGCAGGATCAATCTGTTTTCAGAGATGGGCAGGTATGTTTTGCACACCTGAGCGACGTACACGGGCACCGGTGAGCAACGGGCAGCGGTGAGCCAGCTCCAGCTTCTGTTTTACCCCTGGGCCTGGAATCATATCAAAGTCGAACAGCGTGCCAATGTGGGTGGCAAGGGATGCAAACCACAAGGTCAGGGGAGTTCAGAAGAACAGAAAGGGCCTCTCAGGAGAGATAGGGCAAGAGAGGAGGAGTTGGAGAGAAAGAGAAAGAGAGGCTGATGTAAAAGCCACATGTGCGCAGGGCCTCCTCTCTCTTCTTCTATAGCTTGCCGCAGTCCAGCTGCCCTCACCACAATCCCAGCCTGGGGATGTTTAACTACCCAACGCAGTCAGGGGCCAAGTCCCTCTTTTTCTTTCGCTGTATCTTTCTTTCTCCATTCCAAAACCCACAAAGTCCTGAGTAAACACAGTCCAGTCTATAGCTCACTGGCCATTTTCTTCTCGTTGGGCCTGGGGCTGTTTAGAGACCAGCCAAACCAGGTCCGGTTCCCCCTCCCTGCAGGCCTCACACGAGGCCTGACCTCACCCGCTCGCGGCTCCCACACAACAGGCTGCGGGTAAGTTAATATAGGCCTCTCTCACTCACACTCACCCACATGGCCGTGTTGGACTTGGCCGGCGCTGGTCTGGCATGAGTTGAGAGGCGGGCAGCATAGGGCCGTGGGAACAGCTTGGCGAGGTTTGATGTCCGCGGGGCCGTTTGGATACGCTGAGCGTTTTTAACAGGATGTCATGGACTACCTGGCCCGCTCAATCTGTTTCGGCACGTCTCGGCAGACTCGGACTGGGCACCGGGCCGGACACAAACCATTTACTAAAATGCCACATTTACTCTAACCGCAGTAATTACTTGACAGCAACAACATGGGTGACCATATTTGACAGGCACACTCAAAGGGGCATACCAAAACAGATTCTGGTGTGGTTAAACCACCAAATTGCACTTGTTTAAACTAGTTTATCCAGGTGCTGCTGCTGCGGCTGCTTTTCTTGTACTGTATGGTGATTCTATAGGATTTTAAGATTGGAAACATACTGTAGGTCAATACATTTCCCCTTATAGACATTAGCTGTGTGTAATAAATAAAATGGAAGGCACAGTCATTATTTCATTATTACCTGCTGATACAGTTGAAGCGGGTATGCGTGATTAATATCAGCTATAGACAGATATATCGAGGCCGTAAGGAAGATACAAGCTCATTGATTGCTTTGTTGCCTTTTCATGTTCATGTAATTCTGTTCTATTGAATGTACATAAGAAAACTACTAGAGTGTGTTGAAAAAAATACTAAATCATAGAATTGTCAGAGCCATTGTTTAGGACAAAAAGGGAGAGGTAAGAGTCACTATTTTTGCTCCTATGAACGAGATGAAAAACACAATAGCACAAATGACCAATACGAGCCCACCTGTAAAATCATCGGATGGTGTGACATCACATCTTAACAACCAGATTTGTACTTTAAAGTATTTATACATTTTTTTAACTGTTCTTTTTCATCAAAGTAATTAATGTGGCAAAGCAAATGAATTTGGAATAAGAAGAGAGAGGAGGTCTATTAAAAGGTTAACAGAGAAGCAGCCAGGATAGAATGGGACAAGATGGACTTGGCACGGTTTCTACCTGAATAAGCTCATCATAGCCTCTTTCAATAAACAAGTAGGCAAACTGATGAAAGAGTTTAATTTTTAATTTTATTTCTCAAAAGGATAGTTCACACAAAATGTCATTCCAAACCTGTATTACGAAAAGCTAAATGTGCTTCATTTCCAAGTTTTCTGAAGCCATATGTTAGCTTTTTGAGAACCAGTGGTATTTGGCATCATCAATGTCAAACTTAGCATGATAAACCCTAACTCACCATCTGAATATAAGTGAACGTAATTGACTTCTAAAAGTTTGAGAGAGATTCTTTGTATAAAGCCATTGTATGGCTTAAAAATATACAGCATGATTCTGCAGTATTTATATGAATTATTTTTTAATACTTTATGGTGATTTTGTAGCATTTTTGCATCTCAAAGGAGTAGTTCACTCATATTTTGTAAGGATTTGTTGTTTCAAACATGCATGACTTTCTTCCTAACGGTGATGGTTTATTTTTGCATGAACTGTCCGTTCAAGATGGAAGTGAGGCATTTGAGACATGCAGAACTCAAAATCACCACATAAAAAGTACATGACAATATAAAGCATGCCTTGGTTTGTTGCATTTTGAGATGCCTTCTCCTCAACTGAGGCACCTATACCACTGGTTTCCTGGCAGGAAGAGGACTATGGCAGGACTGAGCTGGACCAGGGTTACTTTATAATGAGAGGAGGCAACACTCACAGAAGACTGTCAGATAAACTAAATTCCACCAGTGAGATTGGCCCTCAGAGTGGAAGAGGGAAGAAATGGAAGCAAGGACGAGTGTGTTGATAGAAGAAAGGAAAGCAGAGGATGAGGAAAGACAGGAGAGACAGATGACAGCATCAAGAGCCGCTTGCCCATAGCATTCGCTATCTGAGAGCGTTGCATGATGGGAGATGGGCTGACAAGGGGTGTGAGGTTACAGAGATGGCAGAGTAAATGCTTGGTTTCTCACTGGACAGCCAATGACATGAGCTATTTTAAAATTAGCCACCTAATGAACTGACAAAAATGGACAGAAGAAATTTTAATAGCATATTAAAGAAGCTCGCGCTACCTCCAATTATTACAATATTTACATAATGTCTACAGGGCATTAACGGAGTATCATTCCATTTTTGACCAACATGACATTTTCATGTGATGACCGAACGACTCGAAAAACCCGAAGACTTGAGAGACGAACGAATCAATTCTGTTTCCGGCTGCATAGGTTAACATTTCAGCAGCAAAATTATTCCAGAACTTTAAGACACAAGTAAGCGCCACCACTTAGTGATCGATTTTGTTATTGTTGTTTGTTCTGATGGTGTATTTAGAAAACTTAAGTATTTTCTTGTTGCTGTCAATATTTATT
>JAUCMU010000024.1:9258349-9269883 GCA_032275025.1 Enteromius treurensis
TTCCTGTCAAAATAACGGATTTCATTTGGAATTCCTCAACTTTTAAGAACTGCCGGTTTCTCCGGTAGTGGGCGGGAACTAATGCGCTAATGACAATCTTATTGGCTTGCGCTCATCTATTATTTTCCCTGTTTTGATTTCAGCAAATCAATTTGAGCGAATGCAAACTACATGATTAATATTCATGAACCCTGCAGCTCATTAATACTTAGTGCGTTTTATATTGTTATTAGTAGTAGAGTTCGTAGTAGGTTTGTTATCTTTGCCCCATTTTTTATAGAAACATTAAATGATAAACAAGCACTACCACCACTTAGTTTCATTAATTTAACATTTAATATTGGGAGCATCCAAGTTTGAAATTAGAATTATTTTTTTTTAGTAACGCAATAGTTACTTTCCCTGGTAATTAGTTACTTTTAAAAAGGCTGCAACTACTCGTTACACTACTACTATTTGTGATAAGTAACTAGTAACTATAACTAATTACTTTTTTTAAAGTAATGCGCCCAACACTGGGGACAGAATCGTCATAAAAATTAAGTGATCTAATGTGACACGTGGCTTCATGTTGGTGATCAGCAAGAATTCTCATAGTTAATCACTATTCAATGGCGGCATCAACATGTTTTGGCCATACATTGTTTGTAAATGTGTTAAGTGACATAGAGGTGATATAAAACTGCTCAGATTTGAAAATCTTAGAGTCAGTATGTTACCTGTTGGCCCTGTAATGAAAGAGCGTAGCTGGTTTGAGTGTGGTCAAATATGCTGTGCAGCCCAGTGTGCGCCATCACCTAAACAGAGAGGACAAATTTACACCACTAGACACAAGGCACCCTTGTTTCTGACCCAGTCTTTTTCTCTCACAAGTTCTAGTCTCTAAATCACTTAAATACGTTTTTAATCGAGTCCATATGTTCAGTCTATAGGAGTTTCCAAGTACCAAACTTCATGTTCTTAAAATCTGTGGCATCATGGAAAGACAATCACTATTACAAGGCACATAAAGTCTGACCTCTCCCTTACTGTGATAAAGATTAAAAACAGGGTGAATGGCATCAAGGCAAGTTTGAACCAGTGTGGGGATTGTTTCTGTGCCATAAACACAAGGCAAGCAGTTTTTTTTCAGACGTTCTCAAGTCAGATTTTTATCTCGGCGCAAGAGGCAGCCACAAAAGCCTCTCTGGCAACCTCATTGATAAACAAGCCAAAATTTGGCACGATGCGTTTGTTTAAAATCAAGTCACAAGGGTACATTTTTACAAGCGTAGTCATGGAAATTTCCACAGACATGTGTCCTGTCTGATTGCTTTCCTTTTTTTGTGAGGAGGGAGGCGGGAAAGAGGGTGAAGAGAAGAAAGAAGGAGACAGGGCGAGACTGAAACGGAGTCTCAGAGCATGAGAGACGACTCTCTCTTTTGCGTTTGTGTGAGGTCCCACTGCGCCGTTTCGTAAAAGGCAGAAGAGCACCATAAAAAAACTCCTTGTGATGTTCACCTCTGTCAGAAACATGATGCAATCTGTGCTTACAGAGCACGCCCCTCCCCTCCACACAGGTTTCGTTTGAAGTCTGGTTTGTTTACATTCCTTTACTCATGTGGGCTGCACGTACAGTGGGCCGCCGTGATCTTCCTGTCTGGATTTGTGGATATATCACAGTGCGCGGATTCCACGCTTTTAATAGCCTCTTTTATAGCTTTGTTTGAGCTAGATAACAACCCATTCCGACGCTTTTAAATGATACTAAGCTCTATTTAGGCTGCTTTCTGCCACTCGACTCTCTACCTCTCACCCACAGGCACTCAATATCAGCATGTGTCCTGTTACCTCATGCAGAAAGTCACATGGCCCCTTGATTAGAAGGAAATGACTTTAAGCAAAGCTAAAATGGCAACCTCCATCACAAAGCAAGCCTGTTTCAAGTTGCACAACGACGAAAGGGTTAGGGTGTGCCTGTCAAGTTAAGGGAAGCTGTACTGATTTACTGTCTCCCTGCTGGATTGGCAATGCCTGTGCATGGTGCTTTTAGCGTGCATTTGTGTGCGCGTGTGCAACATCCCCCCCTCTCCAGCCCGTGGCTCACGGATCTGTCTCATTACACAGAGCTAGAACAAAATGGCTTCCTATGCAGAAAATCAGCTCCCCTCAACTTGTCAGTGTTAGATGGGGATGTTAGAACTCGTTATGTCACGTGTCAGCGATGGTGAGGGAATATTAGATGAGAGCTGGCATTTGCCAGCTGCACGACTCCGCCACAGCAAGAATCAATGCGCTGTCTGAACAAAAAGGACACATGATTTTACAGACTGAATGAAGATTTATTAGTGGTGCTACGTAGGATAAGCATCACTTATTGCTATTCCTCGTATTTGTACTTCTATTTGTATTAAGATTTGTCATGTGACTCACTGTTTGTGCTGTGGATATGAATGATTCCTTAAATTGCGTGGATTGATGTTGAAAGATGTGCTGTTACTTTTCCATGTGTTTTCAAACTCTCTGGGGACCACAGGGCCACAAAAGAGTGCTAGGGGTCTGCATATAAATAAATATGGATTCATTTTTACCACATTTACAGAATTGGACAGTATTAATGCAATATCATTTTAAGCTAGTGGTTTAGGTCAGTTAGTACATTAAAAAACAACTTTTCTTACAGTTTAAAATAAAATAGTTAATAAGATAAAAATAAAGAGTAACTAACCGTTTAGATACAATATAGCCACTTACTTTACCCGCTCTTGTGCCGCCATATTTCCAAAACAAATTCAGAAACCTAGTATTGTTTCATTTTGAACGAATCCTGAAAACACAATCTTAAAGTTATTTACTCTTATAAGTAATAGACTTAAGCTATTTAGTTACTCAGGTATCATTCTAGATGCAATTTTTTTAAACAAATGATTTAATAATTACCAAATGACTCGGTTATACAGACAGTCACTTGTCGCCACCTACTGGAGTAATTATTACATATTTCGTAGTAAGGGTGATTGGTTTAAGAAATCCTTTCATTACTTGCTCTGAAGGTAGAAGCCAATCCATCTTAAGACAGATAACTTTTTGCTAGGGTTTGACTCTTTACTCAGTCCAATAAACTGCTTTGCATCTACCCAAAACGTTACTGGATAGCAACACCCTGTCTTAATGGAAATGAAAATGTTAGAATGTAAATTTGCAGTCGTATAATTGTATAGATTAGCAATTGTGTATATGTGAGACAAGTGTATTGTAGAACTGCAGTAATAAAATGAGAAATAGGGCTAAGCAAATGCATCTGTATCTTAGAGTGACGAGGATCAGCTGTTTGCTTCTCTATGATTTCCAGCTCAATGGCTCCTGCGGCTGCCGTTGCTAATGGAAACACACCGAGCATGATTACAACAGACCCCCACACACTCTCTTTTTTACCTGAAGTGTGTGTTTTATGTCGGGAACACCTAAAGTGTCAGATCTGATTTATTCCCAATGACAGCAAATGTGTTTTCCTCAGTATGTTTTACTGCTCATTGATTTTTCTCAGCATTCTCATCAAGTATTTCTCCCGCTGCTTTTTGAGGTCTGACACTGGTGTTTGATGGCAGAGTGTTTGCCAACAAAGTCAACAAACACCACAGTTGCTTATTAGTCATTTATCAAACGCTTTCATATCCAAAGTGACTTACAGTATATTTATTACAGGTCCAGTCCCCATGGAGTGACCTGAGGTTAAGTGCTTTGCCACATCTTTAACCACTAAGCCGCTACTGCAGTGCAGCAGGAGGCAGAATATTCACAGTGTATTTGTTAAGCGTGGGCATTTCAGAGCCCTCTTCTTATTTCCTCTCACACCAGCGCAGCGCGTGTTTCCGAGTGATTTAACGGCTTAAAGAGATGCTTGCAACAAAAAAAGCCAGTCAATTTAATCCACCAGTGGGTTCACTTAGCTTTGCATGCGTCTCTGGCAATCAAATGCGTGTAAGACTTTTAGGTGGTAATGAGTGGTTTGGCATGAAAAGAAAGGAATCACCTGTAGAGCACAAGCTTTAGAAAAGCCTGCGACAGTTTGATCCCTGCTGGGTCATCAGAGCTTTATCATCTGGAAAACCAGAGGCAGGCTTTTAAAGCATGTCCGTTGCTAGTTATTGAGGTCAGTAAGATTAAATTTTTTTATAAATGATTACTTTTTTTAATGAAGGGTGCATTAAATTGATCAGAAGTACACACACACAGGAAACACATTTTGCATGCTGAAAAAATATATTTATTTCAAATAAATGCGGCTCTTTTTAACTTTTTATTCGTCAGAAAATTCTAAAAATGGATGGCACAAAAATATAAAACCGCACAACTCTTTTCAGCATTGAAAAACTGTAAATTATATGTGACCCTGGACCACAAAATCAGTCTTAAGTCACAATACTACTGTTTTTTTTAACTGTATTAATCAAATAAATATAGTGTTTTAGTAAAGATAATACAATTCTTCCTCCTGTTATATTTTCCTTTTGTAACATATTAACATGTACAATTTCTATGTTTTACTACTAATGATTTTTCATGATTTTACAATGACTTTTCAGTATGTGATGACAGGATAAAAGAACAAATCTACCAAAAAAAGTATTTAGCAAAAGAAACACTTTAGAATATAACATATTTCTATTGACTATTAAAAGACTTAATAACTCATAATTATTTAAAATTTCATTAATTTTCAATCACATGCTTTAAAATTCCCTAAATCTACAGATTTACCAAGACCTAAACGAAATATTCATGCTTGCTGTATATAAATGCTTAATCTGGATCTAGGGATTCATTACACCGGAACATGAAACAATCATGAAAAAAGTGTAGACCATCTTTTGTGAACAGCACATGAGATTCCTCTACTGCACATTCTTCCGAGTGGAGGACCGCCATTAGATATGATTTGTACTGCAGTCATTCCCCCACAGTAGTTAGTATGGCCCTCACATATGTCGTCTGTCGCCAGAGCATTATATCGCTCTGCCAGCCGTGTAGCTGTGAGCAGCCTGGGTGAGCGTGAGGCACATGGCTCCTCCTGTGCTTGTGTTTGGGAGAGAGGAGGCAGTGGCATAACAAAGAGCCCCTGGAGCACCGAGAGGCAAGCAGAGGCCTCATCAGAGAGAGAGATTTTGTCAGCCATGTCGGTGAAGGATGGAGTTTTTCCCACAGAGGCATTCCTTTATTCAAACCAGAAGAGTTAAAATAGGAACAGCTTCTCTGCTGCAGATGAAGGACGTTCATAAAGCTCCATAAAGCTCATAAATGAATTCAGTAAGAGCCCCCAGTGAAAGTTTAGCTATAATCGTTTTCTTGTTCTGAGTGTGTGGATGTGCCATTTAACCAGGCACCTTATTAGAACCATAAGTTATCAGACCCACGTTGAGGTACCTGTCATCCCGATTTCGCGCGCTAAATTCATATAATCTACATTGGCTCCCTTAACACTCGTGTAATTGTAAAGTTGGCCGGTAGTGTTTTGGCTAAATTTGTGCTGCAGTCCTCAGAATTCAGAAGATTTGGGGTTTATGCACGTTCGTGACACTAGGGGGCGATGTTGTTCTAGCTGAGGGAATCTGACCCATCACACATGCCTATGCGACCCAAAATAATTTATTATGAATGAATGAATCTGAATCATTCTGAAATAACTTTTGAATCTATTTTATGTAATCATTTACTCCCCCAAAACTTGTATGCCTGCCTTTCTGTGTTTTGTGGAACATAAAAGAAATGATAGGAAAAGTCATTTTGCTGTTCCTGGAGACCCCTCTCTGGAGAGTTTACTTCCATAACCACTCTAACACCTGCCTGTAGTTTTGATTGTTTGATTATTGTCTGTACTGGATCTACACAACTGAGATATACCACTTTGTCATATATCATTATACAAATGTGTGTCCTTGTAAACCACCCAAATTTTGAACATCTTTTAATTCTAAATAACATGTTTGCAATGCATTCTTGCAAGTCTTGTCTGAGCATACAGTATCTATTCAAACATAAGGGCTTATGGGTATTTCCACTGTCTCACAGTGCAGCATAAGCTTGTTATTTTGTCGTTTTACAGTGCTTTACTGTAACAGCAGAATATATAGCTAGTGATTTCACAGTCAAATTTTGGTTATAATGTTTTATTGAAGCAAATAAGTTAAACCTCATAAATTCCATAAATTAGGTTTTGTGACAAATTCACAGCTCTCGATTCTTCTCAAAGGTCCAAATGACTTCAGTTGGGACAATAATGGGCGAATTCAAATATAAGACAGATTTACATTATTAATATTAGATTAGATTAGATTAGATTCAACTTTATTGTCATTGGGCATAGTACAAGTACATAGCCAATGAAATGCAGTTAGCATCTAACCAGAAAGTGCAAATACAGAATAAATAAATATATCTATTAGTTATAAATATGTGTATGTACATCACACTATATGGCAACTAGTGCAAATATGAGGTAGTATAAAGACTGAATACAATGTAGGTTGCAATAAACCGAAGGTGCATTATATAGTCAGGTACGTAAAGTTACATATTATTTTATATAGAGATTTAAATATACTAATGTAGCCCATTAAAAAATGTATGCTTCATATTTCTTGTATATTTTATAAATATAAATTAAAATATAACTACATTGATGTTTTTTGAGTTTTATTTTTTAATGCATATTATAGGCTACATAAATATGCTATATTTACAAAGTTTATAATGCTTTATTGTTTATTTATTTATTTACTTTTTAAAATTTTGGCTGCTATTTATTTTGAGTGCAGACTAACCTTAAATTTATAATTTTACCAGCATGGTCTCCAAAAGATATGTAAACAAAGCGCCCTCTCTCGTGTGCTAGTTTATTACGTATTTATGTGTTTAAGTTTAACTGTAGTCAATTCTAAAGTGTTTTCTTGTTTCTCTTTTGACACATTTACAGTATAGGCTCTCGACGTGAAGTGTATGCAGGATGAGGGGGCGGGTAGCGGTAGAGTGTGTCTGGGGGAGGGGTGGGTTTGATTGGAGGGGAACGCGAGGGGTTGATGCTCCACCAGAGCAGGGAGTGTTGAGGGGGGTTGCACGCAGAGAAAGAAGGGCCTGTACTATTGTTCATGAGCAGGAACAAAGGGTCGCACGAGCACTTTTCCTCGTTACCCCCTTGTGTCCGGTTCCCGTTTAACACGGTCTACAACTACCAGCGCTTGAAGCTGCATTTTGTAACTCCTTTTCACGTCCACCATGGTTTGAAGGGGCAGATGTTTTAGCTCACCTCGCTTTAAGAACAGCGACCGACAGAGCGGGATTATAATCAGGGAGCACCGGGGAGAGAGAGCGTCGAATTCCAGCTTGGATTCCTGCAGGTGCGCTTGAGCTTAATTCATAACAACGGTTCGTTTAAAACCGAGAAAACGTGAAAATAAACGCGTTGAGTTGTGTCGCCATGGTGATGCTGTTTACGTTGTAATGAATAATCAGCGAACCTGTGCGGGCCTCGCTTGTGTTTCTAGCCAGGCCTGGCTAAGCTAGGCTAGTAAGTTTGTCGTTATAGCACACACATATAGAGCCTTACTGGGAATACTTTACTAAAAATAAATCGGCGGTGCGTGTTTTGCATGAACTGGCGTGTCTGTTAAAAGTAGTTCAGTGCACTTTTTAATGAACTGTATTAGAAAGTCTGGCTACACCTTAGTAGTAGCTTAGCACAAATGTTTTGCCCCAACGACAGATATAGAGGAGGACGAAGAAGTGGTTGCTGTTAATCTGTGTGAATATGCATTCAATGCAGTTCTTTGCAATATCATGAGTTTTAAATTAGAGTCGTTTAGGATTGAAATTGATTTTCTTTTTACTTTGTGTGTAAATAGCATTATAACAAAATATTTTGTACATTCAGTGTTAGCTTTAGTCGAACAGTGCAGTTCTCAAAACAAAAAAAGCAGCTCTGATGTAAATAAAGTAGTCGAAAGCAAAGCGTGCATGACTTGTATTAGTTATTTTAACTATGCTGTTTACTAAAATTCACACCGACATAGCGGGGTGGTGTATCAGACAAGCAGAATAATAGATCATGCATCGTTTTTCCAGTTTTTCTAGTTGCCTGCCATGCAAAATTTGGAAACATTAGGGAAATGTAATATTGTGAGAAGTTACATGTATGTCTATAGTGAATATAAATGATTGCTGTTATGCTAATTCCAATTATTTAATTATTCTTTAGAAACGCCATTCCTTTTTATTGTTATTGTATAGTATGCATATGTGGTGACACAAATTTGGCACGAATCGTGAAGTGCACTTAATGTATAATGTGGCATTATAATACCTGACTGAATTGGGCGTTGCATTAGATTAGTCATTGTTTGGCATGTTTTTGGGTTGTTGCTTTTAGCTTGCTGTTTCAGTTTAAATGAATTACGCAGCAGGGCTAACTGGAGTTACGTGAATCCATTATACGGGATGGGGGATGGGCTGTCATAAGCCACAGGGAAATCAACGCAATGTCATGTGATGGTCTTTACTGACCAGGGTGTGGGGGGACTATCAATCTTAAAAATATATATTTATTATTTAGAGGGATATTAAATATACCATTTCCTTTCAGATCAGCATGCTTTACACTTGGCTAATTCCAAGGCTAGACAGTGGGCATGAATGACTCAAGCCGCCCTATATATTAAACAGTATGATGTGATGGAGACTTGAGGCCAAAAATAGACATGTCTTGTTTACCTAGAGTTGCAGTAAATGCATCAGGATTCTAGTTTGTTGGCCTGTCTGCACATTCTGAGAATGGACTTTAAAAGTACAGTTTGTTATGTCTGAATGGTGTTATTTTTCATTATCTAGGCTGTTCGTCCAAGTCGTTCAAGCTGTACTCCCCAAAGGAACCCCCCAACGGTAGTGCCTTCCCTCCATTTCACCCAGGCGCAATGCTGGATAGAGATGTGGGGTGAGACTTGTGGTTATTATGTTACATGATGAGGAAGACTACATATGTTTGTCTTGTACGTGTGTGTGGTCATTTTCTAGTTTTAGATAGTAGTTGTTTGGCATCTAGCTGACATCTATCCATAGTAAACTGATAATACACTAGATACTTAACATGAAAGTTACTAATTTTAAGGTCTTCATAATGCTCTTTATATTGCAGTCCAACACCGATGTATCCCCCCTCTTACATGGAGCCTGGAATAGGGTAAGTTCTTATTTGGCCATTGATATTTTAGTCTTCAGGAGTTTATTTTCAGGAGACAGACAACAGGATGCAATATAAAGTGAATGTACTAAAACAAATAGCTTTTGTTTTAGCTGAATATTAACTACTACATATTAACTACTACAATCCTTTTTACTACATGTATTGTTATAAAAGTTATGCACACATTTATTATTGTTCAAAGATATGTGGTCAATATGTTTTTTTTATTAATGTATTACGGAGATGCTTCAGTCTTTGTTTGTATTTGCTACTCAAGGACTTTTGAAAAAGTAAATCTTTCTGACCCCAAACGTTTGAGTGGTGGTGTATGCTCAATAGCTTTAAAATTGTTTATGTTACAGGAGGCACACACCGTATGGAAATCAAACAGACTACAGAATATTTGAGCTCAACAAAAGACTACAGAATTGGACAGAGGTAACAAAAATATACATTCCTCAACATTCGTGGTACACAAATTTGAAAAGAGTGTAACGGCAATCTTATTTTCATTTGTTGAAGTGGTAAGAGTAGTTTGTTGGCATGCATGCAAATCATGCAAAATCATGGAATTTACTTGCTGCTTGTTTAGCACATGCAAGTTTATTTTAATCAAGATTATAGGTGAATAGTATTTTTTTTTGCTTTCTCAGCAGGACTGTGACAATTTGTGGTGGGATGCTTTCACTACAGAATTTTTCGAAGACGATGCAATGCTGACGATCACTTTCTGTCTGGAAGATGGGCCCAAACGATATAGTAATGTCCTGTTTTGTAAAGTCACTTCAGTGATTTTAATGTTTGTTTTTGAATTCGACCGTGAATCATCAGATTTAGAAATACATTCATGTGCTGTTTTCCCCACAGTATTTAAATCCAAAAATTAAATCCTATTTCTAGCTATTGGTAGGACGTTGATCCCTCGATACTTCAGGAGTATTTTTGAGGGTGGGGCCACTGAACTCTTCTATGTGCTGAAACATCCCAAGGAGTCTTTCCACAATAACTTTGTGTCCCTGGACTGTGATCAGTGCACCATGGTTACACAGAACGGCAAACCCATGTTCACACAGGTATCATTTTCTTTTGCCTTAAATGCCAGTTTAAAAACATTAACTAAGCGTATCCTTTGTTTGGTATGAATACAATTGCACGTCACACCACACTTTATGCACAATTTGTTATCAGAAATAAATCCTAAAAATAGCCTTCATGTGTTGCCCGTTCATTTCTTTTTCAAAGTGAATGTGGTGTCAGAAAAGGCGTACACTAACTCGTATTGCGATCTTAAATGGAATTCAAAGTACTTCCATTAAATAAGCTCTGCATTAAGAACATAATAATTAAGTTTATAGAGCAGGCCACCTCCACTATTGCCTTTTGATGTAACTGAGTAACTTCCATCTCCTCAGGTGTGTGTGGAGGGAAGATTGTACCTCGAGTTTATGTTTGATGATATGATGCGTATAAAGACATGGCACTTCAGCATCAGACAGCACAGAGAAGTCGTGCCGAGGAGCATCCTGGCAATGCATGTGAGTTTGGGATATTAATTTGTACTGTTTTCAATTCTTTGTTGCTACATCATTAATTTACATCATTTAATATTGACCGTCCTTATGGATTGGTTCTAGACCCCTCTACCCAATTATATATTTACACAACTTTTTTAATGTCTGGGGTCAGAATAATGATGCTGTTTTTATTTCTTAAAGAAATTAATACTTTTATTTATCAAGGATACATAAATAATGCTACAAATGATTTACAACAGATAGTTTGAATTTATCAATAAATCCTGGAAAAAAAGGTATCATGGTTTTCAACAAAATATTAAGCAGCACAACTTTTCAACATTGTTGATGTTTCATGAGCACCAAATAATTTCTGAAGGATCATGTGACACTAAAGACCAGAGTAATGGTTGCTGAAAATTCAGCTTTATAATTGCATGAATAAATATAAAAATTGTAAAAATTTTACCAACTTTTAAAAACTTTTTAAACCGTAATTTTGCCATTAACTCAGACCCGTTTCTAGTATGATTTACTAGTTAATACATTTTTTTTTTTTTTCATTTATGTTGAACCACCTTGTAGTTTCAATAGATTTCTTTAGCATAAATTGTGTTTGTCTTTGGTAAATCATGGACAAAAAAAAACATGTTTAGAATAGGGATGCTCATTTCGGTTATTTCGCGTAACCAATAACCGACGATCGTTAACCGATTATTAACCGGTTAACTGACAACATTATTTTAAATGAGAATTGAAGTCAATTAGAAAGGATAAGCGCCTGTGACCCGTTAAAAATAGTAATATTT
>JAUCMU010000024.1:9274329-9287665 GCA_032275025.1 Enteromius treurensis
TCCCAAAGCGTACTAGACGCAGCGTCTCGTTCCTTCAGGGAACAGGGTTATATTCATAACCTTGAGACGTTTTTATGTATTCGGACCGTATAAGGTGGCTGATTTGTGCTAATTTGTATAAATTCGTACAACCTCACTCGTACGATTTTGTACGAATTGTCTAAAACCCAGTGACAGGCAGGTTTAGGGGCGGGGTTAAGAATAGACCATTCATACAAATCCATACGAATTGATAACTCGTAAAAATCCGTACAATTTACCAAAAATCATATGAATTTGTAAGAGCGAGGTCCACCCAGTAAAATGTGTACCAATTGCCATGAGACTGGGCTGTCACGTGATGAACGAACGAGTCGATAAACCTGAAGACTCGAGAGATTAACTAATCAACTGTTCAACTGTTTCTGTCGTGAACGCATGACTCAAACCCAAAAACAGGTGAACTAATTCCAGTACAGAACCTATAGGATGTTGTACATGTATGAATGAACGACTTACGTGCAGTATTAGATGTTTACTAAGCTAGTGTCCCATTCAGAACTCAATCCTGGGGTCTTTTGGTGTTCTGTGCCCTTACCAACACAGAATGATCCTCAAATCAGATACATCGCTACAGGCTAAACCAGCAAATGTGTTTCATCTCAGTCACTACATTAAATGCGTGAAATCCTGCTCAACATGCAGGAAGGCTGGAGTAAGACCCGGTTTGTTTGTGATTAAGGGTTAATTTGTGAAAAGTCTGGAAGAAGGAAACAAGTTTCTTCAGGCTAGGTACCTCTCTTCACAGTGGCTTACCTCATACAGGCCGCAGACGTCACACAGTTTCATTCGTCTTCAAAAACACTCTCCAGTCCCATCGATGTGTTTGTTAAGTAAGTCCAGAAGGCTGATGGTCTGATGTCATCTCCCGCACTAATGAATTTGTCTTGGACAGAATCTGGTCCATGTTTGACACAGATAAACAAAGCCTTTAAACCGGGGACACACAGACGTAACAGATGCAGACACATGGACTTCAAAAGTTGGATCAGTCAAATAATATCATCAAGATCTTTATGTCTTTAGGTCACATATTAAGTCACACTAGATTTAGTGTTGTCCAGAGCAGCAAGATTTCATTAGAATTTGGCTGTTTTTTTCCCAGGAAAAGCAAACAAACTGACCTTGTCAAATTGCATGAGCAGTGGTATCCTGAAGAGTTTAGAGAGTTGGATGAGGATTATGCAACATCTTTGATAAACACTTGCAAATATTGCAAAAAATATGCCTAGGCTTATGGATATTGGATATACTATTTTGAATCAGTCAATCAATGTTGTATTCTCACTTGTCTCTTGTTTTCTCTGAAGTTTTAAAGCAGAGGTCGTACCTCATCTAACCAGCAGAGGGCACATTATTATCCTGTCATTAATCGCTTTGCCTTGACTAAAATTACTGTAACTTATTGTGAAATAAAAACTTGAATGTAAGAAAACTTGAAAACGCCACAGTCTAAAAAGACTATAGGTTGCTTAAGAGTTTTTCTCCCAAGCAAAATGACCAAAGTGAGTCCCTCTGGAAAGTTAATTGTGTGACAGGTCTATTTATGCCATGATTAAGATGTGCAGATATATGTCATAAATATGTCATATACTGTATTTCAGTTTTTGTATAGTTTGTTGTTACACTATGTAGAATATTTACATTAGCAAGCAGATATGTAAAAAACAAACAAACAAAAAAAACATACAGGATAGAAACCTCCACCTAAACAGCATTCTATATTCACAAAATTATACAGAGTAAAAAAAAAAAACTTTCTTTGCATGACTAGATCAAACAACAAAAAGGTTTTTGTATGATCACAACAACGTCAAAGATCCAGAAACAGAGATGCAGGGGTTACAGAAAGTATTCAGACCCCTTTTAATTTTTCACTCTTTGTTATATTGCTGCCATTTTTGCTAAAATCATTTAAGTTATTTTTTTTTTCCTCATTACTGTACACACAGCAGAATTGTTGACATTTTTGCAGATTTATTAAAAAAGAAAAACTGAAATATTACATGGTCCTAAGTATTCAGACCCTTTGCTCAGTATTTAGTAGAAGCTCCCTTTTGATCGAATACAGCCATGAGTCTTTTTTGGGAAATATACAAATTTTTCACACCTGGATTTGGGGATCCTCTGCCATTCCCATTCCTTTGCAGATCCTTTCCAGTTCTGTCAGGTTTGATTGTAAACGTTGGTCGACAGCCATTTTTAAATATAGTTATATATAGTTAAATATATGAGTGTCACAGCAATACTTAGGACCATGTTATATTTATTTATTTTATTTTTTTAATAAATCTGCAAAAATGTCAACAATGCTGTGTTTTTCTGTCAATATGGGCTGCTGTGTGTACATTAATGTGGAAAATAAATGAACTTAAATGATTTAAGCAAATGGCTGCCATACAACAAAGAGTGAAAAATTTAAGGGCGTCTGAATACTTTCCATACCCACTGTACATGAAGACATTAATAAATGCTTTTCTAACCAATAAATAATTTAAATGCACCCACTAATGTTTTTAACTTAAGTCAAAATTCATATAGCATCTTATGGAGTTCTCAGTACTCAAAATTCATTGGACATTGAATTGTTAGTTCACTCAAATATGAAAATGATGTCAATTTAATCATTCTCAAACCTCTTTCTTTAGTAAAACTTTAAAAAAGAAGGGATTTCTTTTCTTTTATAAAAATGTAGGCCTATAATTTAACGTGTTTTAAATGAATTTCCTCTTTCTAATATGTTTGTCATCTCCAACGTTGTTGTTATTAAAGTTTTGTCGTTGTAATTTTTAAGTGACCCAATTTTTTTATTGAATTGAATTGACCGATTTTCGTTGTTATTAATAGTAGGCTAGTTTTATGTAAAGTCTTAGATAGTGGTTTCATGTAAATTTAAATCAACAAAAATGTAAACATACGTATATTAATTTAACTATACTTTAAAAAGAAACAAGCCACAGAAAAATTCGGTCAGCCTCGATTTTAAAATAGATTCCTTTCTGAAAACTGACCAGTCTTTATAAACTCAACCTCCCTCCCTCTCTTTCTCTCCCTCCCAGTCAGTTTGTCCTAGTCGTTCATTCTTTAACTGCCATTTCACTCCTTTATTGCTTTATTCAATGCTGCTAACCTGACATCAGGTTTCTCTCAGAGGGATAAAGAAAGACATCGGATCTTTGTGCGGATTTTACCCTCCTTTCAACTGAACTAGAGGAACTCTCTCAACAATAGCTGGAGGACTTCAAAGATAAAACAGGTACTATTGTAGTGTTGTGTATGACTTTGCCCTGAGCGATAAAAGTGCTGTCTTCTCCTTTCCGTACTTAACGTTAGATCTCAGGTTACTTAGTAAACAGTTCAGTACAGTTTCTGCTTTATTTATTTAAATAGCTTCATTTAAATTGACCTGACACGCTAAGAAGATCGAGTTTTGCTTCAGTCTTTATTAATATGTAAGAAATTGTACAACAACATGACTTATCTAGATTGTTTTGTAGCGTTTTGATTTCTGACCGAGTGTTTGTTTTTATATTTTAGTCAGGAAGATGCGTTTTAGGACGTAAGTAGCCTTGGTTTCCTCTTTCTGTAATTATCACGATAATTGCTGTAATTATAAAACAATGGTTACACGGTGAATGTATGTTCTAAGGAAGATTGGACTAATTATTGATATTTATCATGCAATAGGTGACGTTTAATGCTTTTTTGAGAATCGAGACATGACCTAAAACCCCACTGACTAATGCTGAACATGAGGTCCAGAATAACAGGTGTTTTTTGGAGTGGCATTTTGCCGCTGATTCTCTGGACATCTGTAAGCGGACAGCCGTCCTGTCCGATCGAGACCAACAGAACAGAGCTACAAACTCTATATGAAATACCAACCAAGCTGACCTTGAATAGTGCCTTTATGTCTCCAATTGTGCATTCATTCCTGGGCTCTGTCCAGCCCAAACCATTCCCTAAAGGTGAGTTAATATGATGTTTTGATCTCTGTGTTTGACAAAGGCGTATTCAGTAAAAACATAAAATGCTCTTTTGGTATTAAGTAATTTGTCAAAAGCAGATTGGTTACAAATGGTTTTGTCTATGCAAACAACATGCTATATGGTGTATGGCACATAATAATCTGACTTGATCTGAGACTGTAATGGCTGTATTGGACTCATTAGAGGATGTTATTAGGCTGGCTTGTTGTGCACATGGTTAGATGGTGCTTATTCAGTTGGGATAAGTGTACTCAGTTAATTTGTCAGAAGGAAAACCTCTCTGTGCAAATAACCATGCAAATGTCCATGAGATTTGAATTATCTCCCCTCCCCTTTCCAAGAGTTTTGTTTACCACAAAAATATGTTTATTGCTATAGCTAATCGTGAAGTAGCCTGTATAGTTGCAGTCTGTATCATAAACAGAAAGGCACACTTTTAAGTAAATCATTACCTACAAATTCATAGTATGCTAAAAGAAAATTATTCTCGTTTCGCATGATCTCATAAAGTTCAAAGCTGTTCATAAAACGTTAACAATGCTCCTTTGATCTATTATTATTATTGGATCAAACGCGAAGTATGTTTATACATCTCTTCCTGCAGGCAATTATTATTTTATCTAACAATAGAATTAGAATGAAGTATTGCTTTACAGAAGCATTGCTCCATAGAAACCTCACAAAGTTGCTCTGGTTACAGTGACGAAATTCTATTAATCCTCACCCATCAATAGAGTATTGTGTATAGTCTACTTCATCTAATAGCTACTTGCTGACATCAATGGCTGTTTAAAAAAAACATACGGAAAACTATTATGCAGCAGAGAGTTGCTATGGCTTTGACTTTAGCCACTTTATCGCAGTTTACCTCTTGAGACTTTCAAAGCCCCAGCACAACGATGAGACGCTGGTTATGATGTTATTTTGTTGTGTGTAAATGAATATTTAAAAGAATATGTCTTGGTACGTTTTTCCTGCAGATCTGCTTATTGCAGTGATAAAAGCTCCAAATTTCAGCACGGAGTGGGTTAAAGAGGTATGTCACACCTGCATGTAAATGAATGGTTTGATAATAAACTGCACCTTGGTCATATGTTTGCAATATTTAACTTGTACGAAGAAGAATGTACTTACGATTTTAATAAAGGCAAATATAAATTTATGTGTGTGCTCTAGAACAAGTTTCTCAGGAAATCTTTTTTTTTTAACCGTAAGAGAATCATGCCATCACCGATATTTTGTTGTGTAAACACTGGCTATTTACCCGTTTCGATTGGCTGATTTGATTACACAGTGACAGACATGTTTTGGATACAAAGTTACGAACATGAATACACACAAGTACACCTACATTATGTCATATGACTTTTTTATGTTCATTCTACCTCATCTTTACAGCTTAGTTTAGCTATACACAGCAACCAACCTGTCTATCCTCTTTCACTTTTGACCAGGTTTTGCTATATGAGATAGGTTTCCTGGTCTGCGTTGCCATTGGGATCCTCTACATTGTCCTGATGCCTCTAATTGGCCTAATCTTTGCCTGCTGTCGTTGCTGTGGTAACTGCGGGGGGCGCATGCAGCAGAAACAAACAACAAACATCCACTGCAAGCGAAGAAGCCTGTACTTGGCCACATTTGTCATCACTGTACTAATTCTGTAAGCACCAGTTGGAGTGCAACGTTATTGAAAAATGATATTTGTGACATTTAATATTTACACAGTCAGCTAAATTCTTATCAATTGCTGTACAGGGCAGGGAATGTCTGCATGTTCCTGAGCAGTGCAAACACTTCAGAGACTGTGATGCGCAGCCCCAAAGAAATCATAGACATCCTGGAGAATGTCAAAGGCTATATTCATACTATTCCTAAGGTACACCATTCAGAGAGAATAAGTGAGATTAAAACACAGTTTCAAATGCTTATTTTGGTTTGATAAACAGAAATCTTTAGAAATATTATCATGTAAAGTAACTATTTTACTATATTATTTTAAAATGTAATTTATTCCTGTGATACAAAGCTTTTTTTAAAATCCGTGTTAAAAACAGTTGTGCTGCTTAATATTTCTACGAAAGCCGTGATTTATTTCAGGATTCTTGATGTATAGAAATATAAAAAGAACATCACTTAATCTTTTGAAGTTTTACTCTGTTCAAGGTCAATTTATATTAAAAACTGAAATTAAAAGGAAATTATAACAATACTGTTTTAAACTGAATATAGCTGATACATAAGAGAAAATTGATATTTGATAAATTGACTTATTATTTCTCAACAGCAAATTGAAAAAGTTACGAATGAGAGCTTTGTGACGGTGGATACCGTCAAAAACAACTTAAAGGGTACGTCCGTCTCATATGTCTTAAGACAAGGATTACAAATTATTACAGCCATGTATATTGCTACAGTAAAAAGCTAATTTCTTATTTGATCCATTTGTTTTTCTTTCATTCTCTCATAGAAACGGGGCCTTTGCTTGGTAAATCGATCCAAAATGGTCTTAAAGGTCCCCTCGACCCAGCATTCAACTCCATTACCGAAATAGCCCAAGGTATGCATGTATTTACTCATCAAGCGATAAAGCAGCCCCTTTCTTTGGGAAACTTTGATCAAACCCTTCACTTATGCAGCATTAATGAATCCATTGGTTTGAAAATACATTTTGTTCTTTATGTATGTGTGTTACAGTGATAAACAGCACCAGCGATGAACTGCTGAAACTTAATAAAACCTTGGAGCTGTTGAAACCGAAGGTGGATGTGGTGAAAGCTAATTTATCTGCTGTGAGGCAGCGGATTAATAACACTTTGCATATGTCAGCCTGTGTAAACTGCACTTCCCAGGAGGCAGAACTGGACAAACTATCACTGGAGGGAAGCCTTGATGTAAGCTAAACCAGAGCTGTCATGGGGATAAACCACTGAACAACTCATTAGGGAATTGCATTATGGCTGTTCAGCGAAGCATATGGAGTCTTAATTATATCCTGATTCCACTTTAGGTTTTACGGTAGTTTCAGGTTAAGCATTAAGAGCAAATACCTAACACCTGCAAAAATGTGGGTGGATCTTTACACAATCATTTGCTCTTTCTTTTTGAACCTCTAGACGTTTTGTGGTTGTCTCAGGTCAGTGGTTGGAGCAGAGTGAATTCTGCATCAGTTGTCTGGGAAGAACCTAGGCATCACTATAATACTCTCAGAACAATGTTTGGGCTTAGATTACATGACTATTATACATCATTTCTCTAGAAGTACACACAACCAAGCTGAATTACTAGACTTCTGTGCACACAAAGGCTCAAACACTGTCACCGAAGGGAAGCAGGGAGACCGGAACAACAGAGCAAACAATAAAGAGTAACACAAGAAGTTATTGTTAACATGTCACTGCTTGCAAGCGCTTTCTGTTGAAGGCTGAACTCTTACTTGGTTGAAAGACATTTCTATTAATACAGGCTGTTGTAGAGGAAAATAGGAATGTGTCACTGTTATAGTATATGTGGAAATCAGTATGTAGTGCATTTAATTACAGCTAATACTAATACTGCCCTCCAGTGTTAAATGTAGTGCTATGCATAATGGGGTCTGAGACCACACTGAAAACATAGGTAATGAAAGATTTAAAAAACAAATCATGTAAATGGGATTAAATGTAAAAATATTTATAATAAGTAATTCTAATATATAGATTTTTTTTCTTTAGAATTTTACTAATTTATAATGTAAAAATATAATAAAAAAGGTTTAGTCCCTAAAAGATAAATAGTATTTTTGAAAATTATATTTCAAATCATGCAGATCCAAAATAAAGGCATATAGTTGTGAAAACTGTATGAAAACTATTCATTTTGTTTTTTTGACTTTATGCATAGATTTCATTTTAGGGTGCATTAACACTACAAGCTATTCACTTGACCAAATACAGATTTTTTTTTATAATGTGGTATAGTTTATAATGAAAAAAAAAATCTTTGCATGTGCTTTGTCTTTCTCACAATTTGGTAGTTTCCTGATCAAAACGACTTGAGGTCTGCTGTAGACAAGGCTATGAATTCCGATGTCACTGGACAGGCAAATAAGGTTAGTTACTTATTTCACATCTATAAAACTTCACTTCAGTACATTCTCTCTCTTTCTCTCTCTAGACTACCGCTGATTATGTGATTTGGTGAATGTCTTTTTCCTGAACAGTCCCATTTATAACTTCCGTGTGCTACATATATATTTACAGATTGTGATGATTTCTATTATTGATTAGTAGCTATTGTTGAATGTTTATTGCATATGTTTAAATCCCAGGGGAGAGACTTTTTCGACAGCATTCCAGCAAAGGTGAAAAATGAGACCATACTAAGTGTGCAGAGTAAGTTTGTGTTGTTAAGTGTCTTTTATGAGTCGTCTTTCTGGGGAATCTTAATTCCCAAATGTTTGTTTACTTAAGGGGTTAAGTAGTGTAATGTACTTAAAGTACTGATCAGTCTAGTTGTTAAGTGAGGATTTGCTTTGTTTCCTTTAAAGTGGCTCTATTGCAGCTTGAAACATTAAAAACCCAGATCTCAGGTGTGACCAAAAACCTTCCTCTTGATATGTTGAAGAATGTCTCAGCACCACTTACAGAAGTGCAGACATCAATCAACGATGTTTCTCCTTACATAGATAAAGCAAGTCAAATCAGGTACTTTTTGGTTCTCTTGTTCTTCTAATTTTCTGTGTTTAAATACAATGTTTAAAAAAAAAAAAAAATCTCAAACAATCTTGTTTTTGTAATAGTCGCGCTGTTGGATTGGTCCTGAGCTGTGTGATTCTGCTGGTGGTGATCTGTAATTTTCTGGGTTTGCTGCTGGGTGTAGCTGGACTAAATCCTAAAGAAAACCCCACTGAACGTTCCGGTACATCTAACTGTGGAGGAATATTTTTCATGGCGTGGGTATAAATTCCCCTTTCGATTTGCGCTTGTGTAACCGAAAACCTGTTGTCAGTGTGCATTGTCATATATGGTATGCTAAAACTGTTTGTGTGCAGTGATTACTTCTTCTTGTGTCATTTTAGAGGAGTAGGTTTCAGCTTCCTGTTCTCCTGGATCTTCATGTTAGTAGTGTTGATTCTTTTCATAGCGGGAGGAAATACCTACACCCTGCTCTGTAAACCATGGCAGAACCAGGAACTTATCCAGGTATTTCTAAACAAGCTGACACATAGTGTTTAGTAGTATGACCTTGACTATGTCCTAGTTTCCACCATTACCAGTTCATGTACTTATCCTACTGTTTCCTAGCTCTTTGACACTCCAGGGCTGATTCCGGATTTCAACTTGTCCAGGATTCTGAATCTGAATACAAACCTGAATATTGTTACGGTGTACAAGTACGTCACATAACACAGCATGATGGTTGGCTGTAATATTCACATTATTGACATCCAATATGAATCAATAAATCTGCTTTTTATCATTTCTAGTGACTGTCACAAGAATAAACCCTTATGGACCACATTTCATCTGAATGAGATTTTCGACCTGAATAGTAAATTAGATGTTTCACAGGTGAGTATCATTACTCTTTTTTACTTTCCTCTAATTGATGCAACCATTATTGGACACTAATGGCAGATTCTCTTAACAGTACACCCATGAGATTGATCTGACCTTTGAGGGGATACAAATCAACATAGCAAACATCACCATCCTCAGTCCAGAGGTGAAATCCCAGCTAAACAACTTCTCCAGCAGTGCTAGCAGTATGAATTTCAGCAACATCACACAGCAGGTATACTGTATGCATCATTCTCAAAAGCACACTAGGACATATTGTCATTGTCAAAAATACGAGGAATTAATTATTGAGAATATACTTAAATCATATTTATAAAATCTAAATGATCTAATAATCTAAATCTTGATTTCAGATTAATGACGTGTCAGCGACTAATCTGAGCTCCGTAGCAGAAACTCTGGATATCTTGGCTGAGAAACAGGTGAAAGTTCCTTTCCATTACTTGTTGCCTTGTTAACACTTCCTGCTCTAGTGAATGACTGAGAAGGATCTCATACACTTATTTGTGTCTTTTAGAGTGACCAATTCATAAAAGACGAACTGCGTGCAGAAGCAAGAGATCTGCGTGACATCCAGAATGACATCACGTCTAACATTATGCCTTTGCTGGTGTGTTAACACAACACAGAAGACAGTACTCAGAATTTAAATTTCAACTGAACATGACATTATCATGAATGAATGAATGAGTGTTTTTGACTAATTTGAATCAGTTTGCTTCACCGTGCTTTTCCTCTTTGCAGCTGGAACTGAACATGACTATAAAAAATCTCAGTGTAGTATCATCACAAATCACTGTAAGTAAACACTAGCCATCATAAGTGCATAACAGTATCCGTATAATTATTATACTGTAGCCTAAAATACAGTATATCCATTTTAAAAGAATTGAATTATAAACCCCATGAATTATGATGATTTGTTACAAAATTTGCTAGCATACAGTACCGTTCAGCCAGGATGCATTAAATTGATTAAAAGTGACAGGAAAGACTTTTATGCTAGAATTCACCAGAACCTCTGTTTCAAATAAATGCTGCCCTTTAGAGCTTTCTGTTTCTCAAAAAATCTTGAAAAGGTTTATATAAAATTATGGAGCAGCACAACTGTTTTTAACATTTATAATAATAAAAATGTTACTTGAGCAGCAAATCAGCATATTAGAATGATTTCTGATTAATCATGTGACACTGAAGACTGGAGTAATGATGCTTATTTTTGTACCATCACCAGAATATCTTTCATTTTAACATACACACATATTTTTAATACTGTTCAATTATTTAAAAAAAAAAAAAAAAAAAAAAAAAAACTAAAATCACACACAAAGATTAATCATATTTTATCTTTATGGCCTTAATTAAAATGCTCTGCAAGTATTTTCTAATTTCTTCTCTATATTAATTTTATAGGCAGCTGTGGACAATGTTTTAAAAAAAGTTGGCTATGCTCAGGAAGTCCTGAACTACAACATATCACAAATAGTGAAAACTGTGAGTGTTGCACAATCAATGCTATATTTAGCTAAATCATCTATCAGGATGATTACTGCATTATAGTGATGAAATAATCAAATGTGCATTTTATAATGATTATACGCTTGTTTTCTGTAGGAGAGCAGGACATTCATAGACTGTCAGATAAAACTTTTTCAGACATTTCTGTACTGGGTAAATCAAACGGTACGTTCGAGTCTTTATTTATTTTCAAGTTGCAAACTATCTTAAATGTGAATTATTAATATCATGGTGTTGCGCTCTGTATCAGATCACAGAGAAGGTGGGTCGTTGTGGGCCTGCAGCTGCAGCAGTAGACAGATCAGAGGAGCTCGTCTGTAAACACTTGGTAGAATCTTTGGTAAGTGTCCATCATCAGCTCTAGCCGTTTCTTTTTTCGTTTTACAGTGTTGACAGATTTGTGTGCACGCGGTTCCCTTCTAATAAAACATAATATCCTGTCTTTACCTCAGAACGCCTTTTGGCTGAGTTTGGGCTGGTGTATGATGTTCCTGGTCCCCAGCATCATTTTATCAGTTAAACTGGCCAAGTACTACCGCAGGATGAAGTATTCCGATTTTTACGAGTAAATTATCTTATTTGTTTTCTACATGTAGAAGCGGATCATGGAAAAGTCTACTGTTTACCTACTGTTGTGGATCAACTCAAATGGTTTCCTTGTGATTTCTCTCTTTAAAGGAACAATAACATCATGATGCATCCTTTCCCAAAGGCACACCTCAATCCTGAATTACTGGAAAAAAGCAAACAACCAGCTTTTAAATAAGCAATTTATAAAAAATGATTAAGTTACACACAATGACCCACAGATCAAAGAACTGACAAGTTGCAAGTGATTTTAGTAAAAATTAATGCTAAATTAGCATCTGAGTAACTTTTTCTTTATTTTTAGTGCCATAGACTGTATCATAAATGAACTATGTGTCAAATGATTTTAGCACTTATTATTTAAAAGAAAAGCACAACTTTACTGTTACAGTTGTAATATGTTTTTGTATTATAAGGGATTAATGGGAGTTTAAAAAGCTTTAGAATGCACTTTATGTGGTCCTGTAGGCATTGAGATTTATTTATGTCATTTTTTCAAAAAGAAATGGGTATGCTGTTATAGATATACTGATGGCATACGTTTTATTTAAAAAAGAAAATCTATTAGACTGTTCTAATAATGAAATTAGTTCATGAAAAATTGTCTGTGACAGTTTAAACCAACACCGCCACTTTTTAAAGTGGTGTGGCCTGTTAAAACATTTCTATCCTGTCATGTATTAATTACAATCTTAATAAAAGGTGCTGACACTACCATGCTGAACCGGTTTGTTTGGTGTAAAGAATTGCTTGCCACAGTCTGTCCAGACGACCCATCGAGAAACCCTCCCCCCAGTACTGCCTACATCCTGTGACCGAGGCCTCATGGTACAACTGCCTTAACAACAGTGTGCCAGGCAGGATGAAGCACTAGAGCACAAATTCCACACATATCTGTGCTGCTTAGAGAGGGGGGGGAAACTGAAACTAAACAACAAGATTTATTCACTATTTGACATTCTGACAAAACATTAAATATCCAGAAATTAAAGCAGTTTTCAAAAACATTGAGATCATATAGCAGGAAAAATGGCTATTTCTCGATATAGAGTTACCACTTACAATTTGGATTAGTAAATACCAGAGATACTTATAAGACATGCGCTACAAGGTCATAACTGGAAAACCACGGAACTAATCAAGTAATGTAAACATAAAACTTATGCTTATTCATGTTATGGGTACACTACCATTCAAAGGTTTGGGGTCAATCATTTTTTATTAAAAATATGTATTTTTTTTACTCTCTCTCTCTCTGTATATTAATGGATTTACAAAAATGAATAACAAAAATATTAAGTATTTATTTCATAATTTAATTTAATTTTTTAGCACAAATCAAGACTGGAGTTAGTATTAACATATAATAGTGCTGTCAAAACATTAACTGCAGAATATATGTGTGTGTACTGTGTATATTTATTAAATATTCTGTTACATCGTTTGACATCATATGCAAGGGATAATGTACAGGCAGCCGGTAGTTATCTCAGAAATAAGCCCCGACAGTGTGATCACGGAGGGTCTTGTATCACGCTGAAGGGGCTTATTTCGCGATAACTACCGACTGCCTGTATATTATCCTGCTTATTACACGGCTACTTGCCACATAAGAAAAAAAAACTGAACATGAATATGAATTTG
>JAUCMU010000024.1:9287765-9325019 GCA_032275025.1 Enteromius treurensis
TATGTTGTCCAGTGTTTGTCACAAGATGGCGCCAAACGGTAATCTTTGTTGGCGCGGAGGGATTTTAAACATAAGTACGGCTATGCGTTATTACTTTGGAGCGGTTATTATTCGAAAAGAACGAACCTGCAAATGTCTCATCTGACCAATCAGAATCTTGCATTCCAGAGAGCCGTGTTATAAATACACAAACACACACACACACACACACATATATATATTATCTATTTAATTGTCAGAACCATTGACAGACATTCTTCTGGTTTTGACTAAATGACTTTATTTGTATCACACTGCATTTTGTTTTTGTGGTGTTGCAAGCAGAAAAAACCCTTACAATTAGGCACATTATCAAGAAAATATGATGTAAATAAAGATTTACATCTGTGTAAACCCATTTTTTCAATCATCTTTAATAATCAAATTATTTATTTTTTTTATTAATGTTTTGTCCCATTTCTAAAGAATCCGCAATTACTCAAACACGCCAGTATGGGAGACAGCAGACAGAATAAGGCACAGTAGCATACAGTTATCAATTGCACACATTATACCGATATGTTTACTAAATGTTTTCAAATGTACATATTTAGTGTCTTTAGTTAGTTACTTAAAGTCATAAAGTAAAATTGATAATAAAATGTCAAATACATTGTGCTGAATTCTAAGCCAAACCAATACTTGGTAAGCACTAGCATCACAAAGAGAAAATAGAAGTGTTTCAGCTCTCCAAATACAGTTAGCTACGACGAGTCAGTTCAGGGCAACACAAGCCTGTCCAATGTGATCGAGTTTGAAGCTGGTCACTGTATAATAGAATTTAGTTAAATTGAATTTAAAGCAGTGCTGTGAACGCTGCTGCTGAGCTCAGTAGGAATGCAGAGGGTGGGGCTGTACTTTGTAAAGTTTTGCATTGGAAACACATCAGAATTCCCCTCTCTGACCACAAAACAAGAATTCACTGATGACGGCCATCACAAAAGAAGACTTGAAAATAAGTGGCAGCAGTACATGAAATTCATATTTAATTGCTTTTTACAGTGTTAGAATCCCTGTGATAGCACTAAACGCAAGAGCAATCCATCAAATATAAGGCATTTAACATGAAATGAGCAAATCTAAAATGTCCAATGCATCAGCATGCATATTATATTTTTATATTACTGTACATTTAAATAATTACTAATACAGTTCTTAGCTTACATCACAAAATTACAACAGCATATGATGAAAAACTGTAGTGTCAACAGAAAGAAAGGCATTGCTGTTCTAAGAGTTTATACAATAAATGATCTAGAGCACGAAATGTAGATAAAGCGTAGTCATCTCTGACCTTGCGTTAGGATCAGGGTGACAGCATGCTTTCATGTGATGGCTAAAAAAAGGACACCACTGAAAGTTAAGAAGGAGAAAATACTGTTTAAAAGACACCAAAAACACATAAGATGAAATGCAGCAAACCAAGTAAACATAAAAACAACATAGTATATTACATACAGTATTGCGAGTTACATTAATTACTATTTTAATAGTTAATGAAATATTGTTCGATCCCAAAGTAATTTTGTTCAGACCATGCAAGGTAAATAGTAACTTCTTAAAAGGACAGCTGACCCCAAAATTAAATTGTGTCATTATTTATTTACCCTCATGTTGTTCCAAAGAAGTATGATTGACAGACAATACAGTGAAAGTCAATGGGTTCCAAAAATAATTTGGATGAAATTGTCTTTTATTGTATGGATTAAAACTGTAAAAACTGTTATCAACTAATATCAGAATCTAAGTGCTCCAAAGAAGGTTTGGAATGACATAATTGTGAGTAAAGGATGACAGAATTTTTTGGGGGGTTAACCTGTACCTCTAAGACCCTTTTAATAACAGTCTATGGAAAGGGTCAAACATGATTTGAGAGTGGGAAAGTCAGAGCAGCTTGGCTTGAGATGTCACTTGAGATCCAGAGGAAGTTCTCTGTTTGGTTTCCTGCTGCTCCGCATCTCTAAAAAGTCCCTTCGGCTGACGTGGAGGAGTGAGAGGAGGAACTGTTGGTGACTGTAGGATATCTGCGTACCTTTGGCTCGGTTTGGTCTCCCTTTGGAGAACTTTTCTGAGCAGCGGTTTCAAAAGGCCGATGGTGACCTGGCTGCCATGAGGCTCGAAAGGTCCAGAGTTCTGGGTGGAATCAGGCAGGTTTTTCAATACAATATTAAGTATGTTTGTCACAGTCATGTCCTCTGGACAAAGAGTCCACATCAGGTCCAAATAAGGGTCCAGGTCTCTGTGCTGGGACACTTCGCACAGCAGAGCACTGAAAATCTCTTTGTTCAGAAGCGGGCTCTGCCTGCAGAACCTCTCAGCTACTTGGGCAACCCGTTCCCAATGCCCTTGCTTGATGAGAATCCGCAACGCTTGCATGATCGCTTTAGGCCGCTCGCTGCACAAAAGCAGCTCCACTTCCAGGTGTTGGTAGGTCCCTTTGCAAGGGAGCACCGTCAAGGCCCGTTTATACAGCGGCAAGCTCTCAGAGCTCTCCTTCATGCTGTAACCCCACGAAGACTTGGAGGACCCGCCGGACTGTTGCTGTGCCAGTTCGACAAACCTGGGGAGCCAGTTGGGTTGGAATTTGAAGACAGAGTTGCACAAGAGCTCAAAAACAGGCATGGTAGTGTGTTTCTGTTGACCGTTGCAGTGAGCAAAGTTTGCTGTGGCTTGCACAGGGCTGAGGATGATTTTCCATAACTCAGCAGGGGCTTTGGATGACAATGAACCCTCACCGTTGCACTTTAGATGCAGAACAGCTTGTATAGCATGCCAGGAGCAAGTGGGAAAGAGATGGAAGATGCTGTTTAGATACTGAAGATTCTCCCGCTCTAACTCACCGCTAAGCAGCCGGCAGATCTCCTGCTGCACCAAGCTTTCACAATAGCTCTCTAGATCTTTCTCCGAAGCCTTCACCATAGATGTTTTGATGTCCTCTAACATAACAAGACTCCTAAGCTCTGATTCGAGTGAGCTCATGAGTCTTTCTTGCCCTGTGGAGCGTTTCTCACCAGCTTTGGTCTTCTGATTGCTGAGGTAATCCCTGAGGATGGCAGCCAGCGATATGGGCGCTTGAAACATCCCACCTTTTTTGAGCTTCTCCACCGTGAGCTGCGTGCTGCTTAGACTTCTTTGCTGATAGTATTTGCATGCCTCCTCAAAGACAGCCTCGACTAAGAGAGCACTTGAATCTTCTGACAGCGTTGGAGAAGGCTTCAGGTTTTGCGTGACCACAAACAGCCCGGTCTCTGACAGCATTTGTGGAGAGTGACTATCCAAAGTGTTTACGAAGAGAAGGCCTTCCGTTTTCAGACTTATTCTTTCTAATTCCAGGCCACATCTGGTGTCGATTAGGAAGAGGGTCCTGCCTACTGTTAGTGCCAGGATTTCATTATATATTTGCAGGCTATTTTGAGTCCCACTAGCACTTAGGCAATTTTCAGGAAGTTTGTATATGTTATGAAGACCCCCATCCCTCTTCATAATGCATACCCAACCAGTGCTGAGAAGGAGAAGGAGGTCTCCACACCCAGCTGTAGAGAATCCACAGATATCAGGAGGATTTATCGTGGATAGAAGGCCAATGCAGTCTGTAACAAGTCTCTTGAAGTCAGATTCCTTGCTTGGACTTTTTATAAGCGTGCAACTACAGGCACTGTGAACTTTAAAGGTGTCATGTTCAGGAGACCATGCAAGAAACACGTTCGAAATACTCTTGGAAGAGTTTTCCCTCATGTCTGGGAGCAGATAGACCAAATCCCCAGAACTGACGGTTGTGTATCGAGGATTATTGTGCAATGCAATTTTCACGTTTCCTAAACTGACACCACCCTCATTAACTTCTATAGTCTTTTTGCAGATGCAGAACCTGAAACTGCTGCACACACTGTTCGAGTTCTCAGATGGTGGTCGCTCCTCACACCAAATAATGAAATTCTGACACATGCACACAGAAATGACTTTAGCACGAGGGCTGTTACACAGATCCACAGCCTGGAGTAAATTCCAGCCTGATCTGCACTCTAGGAATTTCCAGAATTCCACTCTTCCATTCTCAAATATTGCTCCCAGCACACATGCTCCATCTTCTGGTTTGCTTTGAGGCACGTAAATGACATCCACAATAGGCGCATTTCCAGTTAGCACTAAATCAACATGTTTCTGGCATTGCATGAGATGGGGTCGCTGATATTTGTCATGTGTCATAAGACCACTCTTGGGCTGACGCACAATGACATGAATGTGACGTCCATCTGGACTCAGACGCACATCGGACAGGCAGTTTTGAGACGAGATGTTGTTGGAATACGCCTGTTTGAAAAACTCTTTTAGATCCTTGCCTTTCGTGAAATCGCCGAAATCGGTCACTTGTTCCAAAGCGAGCCGCGTCATGTTTGCTGAAAAGTCGGTCTGGAATAGGAAGCACACGATGCGCGTGAAAACACTATCAGTTCAGACCAGCGATCATCCACAATCTCCCTGAAACATGTCCAGTACTCGTTTCACGCGTTAACTCCATCATATGACGATGTCATATCTGTACAGTCCACAAATCCTAGGAAATACACGTAAATATCTCCCTTGCTGTCTGTTTCTCTCCCACTCCTCCTGACATCACGAGTTTGTTAATTTCCGGATTCTGATGGCCGTGTTTCAATACCCGCACTCACAGAGCATTATTGTGAAACAACGCTCGCCACTACTGCAGCTAGAAATCCTGCCTAGCTAGGTGGCTTACTGAGTTTTGAAACACACCCTATGCGGTGTTTTCATCTTTTATTTTGTGCTCTGTTGGAAGGAGGAGTTTATTCATTACTTTCTTCTCCAACCTATTATATCAGACACAACTTCTACCTAAATGCAATTTACCTAAATATATTTATCGTTGTTTGAAAACTACAAACTCGCAACTGAAATTTTATTCTGTAAAAACCTACAAAAATATAATAAAACGCACTCTGTTATGACGTCAATTTGTAGGCTAATAGGGAGGCTAGATTAGCCATAGATTCCTTCAAAAATGTCCGTTGTTTTTTTTGGATGGTTTTGATGTATTGGTAAATTAGGATCTCTGGTTAACGCTTTCAGGTTTGTTTAACAACTTAGATTACATACTGTGTTTGTTTGTTAAAGGTAAATTGCTGCGAAATTGCTTAATAAGGACTACAACTACCACAATGATGCAAGATTGTGACAAATCCGAAAAAAGTTGTATTTGGTAAATAGCAATTGTTAATGCATGGAAGATATTGTATAAAAATATAAACCGGGGAGGAGCTAATAAATAACTTAATATAAAATACAATAAATATACTACAGTCACAGGTTTTGTCACAGAATGCATCGGAAATGACGTGAGGCCGGTTAACGCGCACTTCCTTCAACTCCCGCGAACATTTCACTGTTGATGCAAATGACAAATATGAATCCTGCGGTTTTTGAAGTTTGTAAGTTTTCATAACACATCTAAATTTGCTAGTTTTTGTACTTTGGCGTTTTTTTAAAAATTATTCTTTGTTTTTATTTTCCGATGTCTCATCGCTTTTGTGGGTCAGCTGCAGTGGATCGCAAACACGATCCCTGTCAGGAAATATGTGTAACGTTAATACAATGTCTAGCAGTTATATTGTCATGGATTACTTGCACACAGGATGGAATTGTTTTGAAAACAAAATGTATTTAAAAAGTCTCTAGAATCGGTTTGTGTACTTTCGTGTTTACTAACCACGTGATTAGCAGGAAACTGCAATACGATGCTTTAGTATAATGTGCTGCGTACTATACTCTATTGTGTCATGTTCTGTGTTACATTATTTTGAAACACTTGGATGAAACCTACACAACTTTTTAAAACACTTTTCAGTGTGCAACTGTCATTGCAATGTTTGATCTGGATGTTTAAGTTTCTGTAATGCTATTATTTAGGCATACGTGTCTCTGAATAGAAAATCAAGCTGAAACATTGAAGATGTCTGATTTGAGGAGACGGTCTAGAGGGAATCAAGAGGAGTCTGCGGGAACATCTAATGGTTTGGGTGGGCGTAACAGGCCAGAGAGGCCTGGTGATATGGTTGATGAAGATGATATTGGTGCGGGACCCTCAGGTATTGGTGAGGAAGAAGATGATCCGACACGCAGGAGAGAGATCAGGAGCAAGTACCGGGACCTGATCAATCAAGTCCAGCGTGAGTAATGATAAAGTTGACTTCAATGATACAGTGTCCTGTTTCAGTTATGAAATATTGTAAGTATATTGTTGAAAATGCATTTTTTGTTGACAGAAAACCGTGAGGACATGCTGAACCCAGCTAACAATAAACTCACTGATGTTTTAGAAGAGGCCAACAAACTATTTGCCAATGGTATAATTTTTTTACACTACATACCCTGGTACCTGGTACAATTAAGGATTACGTCTTCACAATTTGGTTTGTTGTGGCCTGTGTCTACTTTTAGTGAGGCAGGCTCGTGAAGCAGCTCTGGATGCTCAACTCCTGGTACTAGCCACTGATCTAGGGAAGGAAAAGGCCAGTCAGTTACACGCTGAAGGCTCCGCGTTTGACCCGTCTGCGTTTGCAGAGCATTTGGTAATTTACTGTGAGAGGAAAGCTGATGGCTGCGAATCACAAAATGATTTTTCTTGATAAATTTCTCGTATCGATCATTCTAGTTGTCCTTCATGGGTCTGAATCGTTTGGAGGATGAAAGTGGTCAGGATGGGAACTTGGAGGGATATTTACCACAAGGCGCCTGGCAGAGACTTGCAAAGAGATCTGAGCACTGCTTCAAAACAGCCCCTTCATTCCACTACATGTGAGTATGTCTGTAGTAAGGAAGGTAAAATAAAACTGAAAGTGATTAAGCCGTCGTAAATGTTAAAGACAAGGGGACATATTGGAAATTCACATTTAACTTCGTTATTTTGCAGGTAATTTCAATGATACTTTTTAAGTTTTCTAAAGAATGTGTTATTAGGCTAGTTTTGTGATTCCTTTCTCACCCCATGCCCTGATATATTGAACTGATGTCTTTGTGGCTCACTTCTGTAGTAAATGATCATGAATCAGTTCAAAGCTAAATTTGTGTCCCTCAAAAATTACTGTTATTTTTTTGTAAGCAAGGACACAATAAATGATGATAAATGACTGTAAAGACTTTTACAAATGATTTCTTACAAGTAAATGCTATTGTTTTTAACTTTTTCATTTCTCAAAGAATCCTGAAAAAAAGTATCACACTTTCCACACAAATATTAAGCAGCGTAACTTTTTTCTCACTGATAGTGATGAAATCAGCATATTAGTATGATTTTAAATGAAAGGTATTGTCATGTATGACACCGAAGAAATGGATGTTGAAAATTCTGCATTGTCATCATCACAGATGTAAATTTAGTTAAAACAATTTTATTGTAATTGTATTAATAGTTCACAGTACTACTGTTTTAAATAAATGCATTTTTGATGAGCAAAAGAGACTTTTGAGGAACATAAAGAAAATTTACTACTCACTACATTTTTAACTGTAGTGCAAGCTTGTGTAACGAGTACATTTTTAATGATATTTATTGGATAAACGTACTTTTACCTAACACTAAACCTCTCAATCAGTTTGATTACAGTGGCTGTTAAGCTGTTTTATAGCTTACACAAACAAAACTTATTCTGACAGCCTTATTTAGTAGAGTTTGCAAATGCGATGTGCTGTTTACTTTACAACCTTTGCTATTTTTGTTTAATCCAAGGTTGGGCTCATTTTTGGCAGAGCCTCCTCCACCACGGCAGAGAGTGGAAAGACAAAGGAAAGCTCCTAGCAAAGAGGCAAAGAGAATTATGCCCACCCAGGTGCGCTCATTATAAAGCAAATGCTAGCAATCTCAGCAAATATTCTTGTTAATTTGTCTGACTTAAAAACAATTAAGAGCATGTCTTCTCATCACAGCTGAAGAAAATGGAAGAATCTCACCAAGAGGCAACAGAGAAAGAAGTTGAAAGAATTCTTGGATGTCTGCAAAGTTACTTCGCTGATGACTGTAAGCATGCTAAAATAAAAAAAATTAAAAAACATATTGCAGTTTTAAAACCCATTAAAAGGACTTTTTCTGAAACAGCTGAGGAACCCATTTCATATTACGAGTTCGTCATTGACCCCGACTCCTTCTCCCGGACTGTGGAGAACATCTTCCACATGTCTTTTCTTATAAGGGTAAGTCAAGAGGCAACAACAGCTTTGGAGATTAACCATAAATCTCACAATAATGAATGAAAAATTTACCTCAGGATGGTCTGGTGAGAATGTACTTGGATACGGATGGGCTTCCTTGTATAGGTAAGATCAAATCCACTGGTCATAGTTTGATTGTGTCTGTTTGAGTGTACTTAGAAAATATGTATTATAGCTCCAGTAGAGGAAGGTGAGATAGAGCCTGGTGGAGCTGCTGTCCGACATCAGTGTGTCATCTCCATCAACCAGGAAAGCTGGAGGGTGAGCACATTAAGACTGTATTTGGTGTATATTTGCAGTATTAAAGCCAATGTTTGGTGTTGAAAGGATGTGTTTTCTGGCTGTTAACTGAGGTGATAATAGAGAAATTGTTTACCAAAGACTTGTGTCTTCAACAACTATTTGAGATGATTTTTTGCCATGTTCAGATCATATCTTATTTATCATTGAACCATCTTCATTACATTAAATAACTGTGATCTATCTGTGATCTGTGTCTTGCAGGAAATCATCAATGCCTTTGACATTAGGCAAGCTTTGATCCCCCCTCCAGAAGCTTTGTCGCAGTAAAGCGAAGTCGGAGGAGCTGCCAGACAGCTTATAAAATAAAAACTGTTCTTCTTTTTATAAATATATATATATATTTTTTAAATATTTGAGATCTCAATTTTAAGAGTTATTTCTTTGAATTCTGTAAAAAGTGTAATAATTGTCTGTTATACAATAAATGTAAAGTGCACTTAACATTAAGTGTTGGATTCCAAGTAAGCAAATATTAATTTGATGGATGCAAGGTTCATAACCCTTCAACATCTTTATATATATATATACACACACATATTGCTGTTCACTTTCTCTTAACTGGAAGAATTGAGTAGTAGATCAATTAAGTGCATATAGACGATGTCTGGCGGCTTGAAAATGTGTCACAGCTCACATTACATCAATATATCATAAAACACGTTTTCTTTGTAAACCCATTATGTAATTCTACTACTTGCTAGTCAAATTTGTATTTGCACAGCCCTGCATACTTCAGTGTGTCATTTTTTAAAGCTGCTTTATTAAAACGGTCTATGAGTTTGTATAGATAAGAAACTTTAAAGATTAACTAAATATTTGCCTAGTGTATATTGTTATTTTTGCTTTAATTTCTTTATAGTAAGTGGAGATAAAACAAGTCTCATAATAATGAATAAAATACAACTCTCAGGTAATGATTAATATGGGCTCAAAAGTATGCAGTCAGAGGAACTTCATAATTTGCTATATTCTCACTTTCATGTCAGTAATAACAGTAAGCTGAACAGTACAATCTAGAGGTGAAATAGCATTTTTTTTTACAGGGCAGAGATGAATGTGATTTGAAACTACTTTTTAAATAATTCTTAATGGGTATATAATGTTTACTGCTGCCTCTAGTCAAGTTAATTTGCATCACCGTATGAAAATATTTGTATTTTCTTACATTTACATTTATTGATTAAGCAGATGCTTTTATCCAAAGCGACTTACAAGTGGGGAAAAACAACAAGCAATTAGTCATACAGAGGCAAAAACAACTTAGGAAGTGCTCATAATACCGTGTAACAGGCAATCTTCAAATAAGTGCAGGCTAGAAAGGGAAATAAAGAGTAGGGTTAAGGATTTTTTTTTATTATGATGATGTCAAATAGTGTTGAAAGAGATGGGTTTTCAGCAGTCGTTTAAAGGTTGTAAGGGAGTTGGCATTTTGGATAGTGGTGGGAAGGTCATTCCACCAGCCAGGAACGGTGTGAGAGAATGTTCTGGAAAGAGATTTTGTGCCTCTTTGTGATGGTATTGTACATTGAGGTGTCGCTCACTGGCAGATCTCAGAGTTCTTGAGCTTTGTTTTCTGTTGCATGTTCATATGAAGTCATGTTAAATGCTTATGCAGGGAGGCGATAGAGAGCTGTCTGTGTGTGCAGTGGTGCGGCCCTCCATATGCACACAGATTGGTCCAAGCTTGGATTAACTGCCCTGTAGTTTGATCCCACTGACATCTGAAGCCTTTTGGAGGGATCTGCCTGCTGTCTGAGTAACACTCATGTTCACAAGACGCTTCTTTACGCTGCAGGGACTTTTTGGATGGTGTAGTGGTGTAAATCTGCATCCAGGTCAGTGGCTGAAGTTGTGATTTTAGCCAAGGGGCAGGTGTTGTTTTCTTAATTTCTTACAGAAGTTGTTTATGTTTTCAATATTTTTTTAATATTAATTTACGATCCTCAGTTCAACTTTGTTTCATAGGATTTTGTGCTTCTTGGTTTACCTTGTTTGATCATGTTGTTTTATGTCTCACTATGCATACATTGTTTTGGTCACTGTGGTGGAAAGTTGTATATCCTTTTATTTAAAAGCGGCTGAAATCCTGTTTCATTAGCATTTGGCAACAAAATTATCTAATTTATTTTGTGGCTTTTAATTGCCATTTACCAAATTTGTTCTTACTTTTATGAGGCATTGTTAAATTTGTCTTTATTAAACACTTAATTTTAGGAAACTGCAGCATGATTCCTGGTGTCCATTTTTAGTTTTGATATTAATGTGATCATCAGAACATTCATGTGTAACCTGTTTATTTGAGAGGAAAAAAATTAGCTTTTTTATTTCAGAGGTAAAAGTTGGAATTCTGGCCATTGCAGATAATTATTATAAGTGTTATTAAACTTCAATATTATTTAGTTTTAAATAGTATTTATGGGCTAAAATTAAAATCAATAAATTGTCAATGTCTGTTCAGTGCTGTCATGATTGATTTCGTCATCACAGCATTGTCATTTACAGTATGAAATATGCATAACTATTCATTGTTAGATAAATATTTGAGAAATGTGAAAATTTTTCATTAGAATGGCTCAGTAGATATAGACCACATAAACTCATTATTATTATTATAGGAAATTATTATTTAAAGGAATAGTTCATAGACTATGAATCTTAAAAATAAGCCTAAAGGTTTAAATCTTCATCATTTTGTGCTGTCATTAAATCCATGCATCTAGTAAAATGCATGATGTGCTGTCATTAGCTCTAAAAAAAAAAACGGCAGTCTGGAATGTATGCAATTGGATATCCAGTACTGACCAATATATCCAAGCTTATTTTGATTATGAGGCAAAAGAATCTTGAAAATAAAGTCATGACTAAGTGGGTCGGACTCGTTCCACTGGTTGTTGATTAGGTTGTGTTGAATAGAGGCAGTTCTGCATATGTTTAGCTTCATGGCAATCATGGCATTTTTATAATATACTTTTCTTTTTACTATGACTACATAGGACAACAATAACCATGGGCAATTTTGTTTTCATGCTGATTTTAAAGCCAGTTATGAATATTTTATATTATAATCTATCTCTTCCTGACTCTCCTTTCGTAAATTCCTTTATTTTCTGCCACTGTCCCATTTCACTTCAGTGACTCCATCACTTCTCCTCTGGCGTGTTTTCTTTTAATGTTCAGTACCGTGTAGTCATGCCTGCAGCTGTTGCTCTTTTAAACTTGCAGATGCTCTGTTCTCTTTTTATTTTGTCGTTCTCATTCGGCTTCTGTATTTTCTGTCCTCCCCCTCCTTTCCCTGCTTGCGTGACGGTTGCTATTGATAACAGAGGGGCTTTTTACCCACTTGCAGAGCAGCATCTTAAAGCATCGCTGCAAAAGCCAACGAAGGAAGAGAGAAAAAAATGTCAAGACACTTATTTTGAATCCTCTGCAATGCTATTTATATAATTTTGTTGTTATATAACAGAAAATGAGCATGTATGTCATAGTTATACCCTGGGCATTGCAGTAGATGAGGCTTATTCACACACATACTCTCCCACACACACACACATATGAGGGTATCCTTGCACGCTTGCACTCACTTGCTCACACCCTGCTTGCATTGCTCAGCGATGCCATTTCTTTGTAGTGGGGATGCAATCCTGGAGAGACTATTTTTGCAAGCCTTGTAGTGCTTCTGTCACCTCTCCTCAGGAGGACATGGAATACAGGATGGGAAGCTGCATCGGAGTCGCACGCAGCCAGGTAACACTGCATCTCAGACGCTGCAGACTGCAGGGCAAAATGAGAATGAGTGGGAAGACATCGCTGGCTGTTCGCTGGTTGTCAGTGCAGGCAGAAGAAGGGGATGAGGGGGGAGTATTTGTGTTGGACTGGGCTGACGTCAGGGGGATATGAAAGAAAATGCATGTATTTTTGGCTGTCTCTTCTCGTACTGGCCTGTAGTGGTCGGAGCTTGGGAGATGAAGAGCTTGAAAGGAGAAGGGAATGGAAGGGAAAAAATAGGGGGAGGTGCAGAAAGATGCCTGACAATATCTGTACAGTGAGAGGGAAAAGGATGCGGGGAAAGGAATGACAGACATGGATAAATGAAAGGCAGCAGACACCAGAAACAAGCAAATGAGGCTGTGCTGAAAATAGACATAGTTTGAGAGAATTAAATATTGGAGTAAAAAATTAACTGATTCTCTAGCATCAAATATCTGCTGTTAATAACCTTGATTGTTCATTGACAATAAATGCTGGTTTATTAATCTTTACTTCTCTACGCAGTTGAAGTGATTATGCACTACAGTCATTTCATACTTGTTATAATAGGCATTAAGGATGGGAATATTTGGTTAATGGCTTTATTATAATAGTTATATAATAAAGTTAATGTTTTAATACTGTATAATGGTGTCAGGGAGGAGAAGAGGTGTGTTGCATGATTGTCAGTTATTGAAAAGTATTTATTTCAGTGATCAATAAATTGTGTGCTTGATGCATTTAAAAGGTCAGGTTTCTGTATTATGTACCGAAAGGTGAGAATAATTATTTGTGAGTAAGTGAAATGGTATGGGTGTGTGTGTAAGAGTGTAAACAGGTGAGGTGAACAAGTAGCAGACAAAAGATAATTCATGAATAATGCATATATGTATTATGCTCTGTAAGGTTTTCCAATAGGAAACCTGAATTGAAGTTGGAATCAGAAGGGAATATCACTAGGCAGTTTAGCAAGAACGACTGCAGTAGCCGCTGAGTCTTGAAGGATGCCTGACAGAGATGAAAACACTGGTTTAGTAAGTTATATTATTGTACCCTATTTAACTTTTTCCAAGTTATATTGTAAAAATGTGCTTCGTTTGATATAATTGGACCAACCTGACTGCTTTTGGTGAGCCTTTAATTTTTCTTTCTTTCTTGTAACTAAGTATTATTTTACCTTTTATTTTGCTCCCCAAAGTATTCAGAAAAAATGGAATGGAGATGGAGGATATAGCTCTGAGAAAAGTGCTGTGTAATTGTTTTGGAGCCCTGTTGACAGGCTAAGGGGGTTATGGGAAGGGTAAAATCCTTTCTGCTTAGTTTATGGCATTGTGTTTGTTTACAAGTGTTACCAAGAGCCATGCACCGTCCAGCTGACTCTGTCATCTCTGTCGTGTCAGAATCAGTGCGGCCCCCCGTGATCTCCCTACCCGCTCGAACTCTGTGCAGATATAGCAGCCCAAAGTGCTAGTCGTCTCAAGAGGGGACAAGCTTGTTAACTGCTTTGTATCTGCAATGAGCAAAATCTAAAGATCTACATTAAGTGTGGCATTGTGAGCTTGGATAAATGCACTGCTTCTGCCTCTGAGCTGGGTGAGTGAGTTTGACTTCACTTTGTGGATTCTGCTTTTGAAGTTAAGGAGTTCGGTAACACTTTGTTTTGATAGTACACTTTAGGCATTCTACTAACAGTAAGTAATTTTGCAACTACATGTCAGCTAGCATTCATTATAGCATTAGCATGGCTGTCTGCTTAATATCTTCTAACACTTTATTTTGATGGGTCAACAACATACCGACTAGAGACTTTGCAAGTATGTCAACTATTTCTACTAACCCTAAACCTCCCCTAACAGTCTACCCTGAGAGTTAGTAGACATGTAGTTGCAAATCAATGATAATATGTTGACATGTAGTTACAAAGTCTGAAGTGGACAATCTTAATTGCAATATCATGGTTAACATTACCAATGTAGTATTACTAAACCTTTACATTTCCATTTGGTTCACTTTAGGTGTTATTGTGGGTTAACAAGAGTCTTCTTTTACCAGAAGTCCATGGCATTTCAGGAAAAACAACATTTACTATGTTTTATGGTTATTTTACGGAACATTGTGACACATGAAATTCTTTGCTTTGTGGAAAAAAAATCATATTTTTTTCCCCTTTCAGTGATAAGCTGGTAGTCCAGAAATAGGCACCTTACTGATCTGCTTCAGAAGTGTTCCTATGTCAGCAGGCATTCATATAGTCATGTTTGCAAATGATTTAGCCATTCTAAAGGAAGGTACTGGTACTGTTTAATTATTAGTGGGAGATATGGGCCTGCAGTTTTTAAATCTAAAACTCTAGATAAGACAAACATAAAAGAGGACTGGAATTACACTGCATTCACTCTGTGTTTAAAGCAGTGCCGTCATTTGTCTACTCTCTTGTTTATCTTATTGATTAGCTGTTTCTAAAAGTCTGTCTTACCCTGCGTTCATGAGCAGATGGGATTATCTAAACTTGAGTCTTCAGACAATATTTGGAAATCATTGTGTAAGTCTGCAGTATTTATTACATGGCACAGTTTGTTTTGAAGGGAAACTGGTGCACATGACTCATGGCTGGATGGGAAGACTTAAATAACGAGTGACAGACAGGAACAGCATCTATTTATAACAAGTTTGGTATTCAGGTTTGCACTTCCTGCCAAAATATAGAGCAGGCACTGATCACCCAGCAGAGTCGCATGGACACACAAATACCTTTCTATAATTGTTTGACCCAATGGTTTTGTCAGTGATAAATTGATTATAAAGGTCATGTTTACGGTTCATTTATGTTAATTCTGTGACCCATGTATTAGTCTTTCATTTGTTTCTTATGGAAGCATGACATAATGGTATTACATACATTTTCAAGCTTTAGTGCCACTTTGTCTTCTAATTGCGACTTATCTCTGACAGTGCGACTTTTATACTGTTTTAAAGGGTTACTCCACCCCAAAATGAAAATGTTGTTCCAAACCCGTAAAAACTTTGAAGACATCGACAGAATAGTCCATCTGCCATCAATAGTTCAACTGAAACGTTATAAAGCTACGAGAATTGTTGAAAAAAGTTTTTATTTTATTTCTGTACAAAAAGTAGCTAGATAAACTACTTTTCTGGGCTGTGACAGTATTATTTACTTGACAGTCAATGGGACCGTCATAAGCCTGGAACGAAGACAAACTAAGCTTTTACGGGTTTGGAACGACATGGGGATAATTGATTAATGACAAAGATTTCATTTTGGGGTCGAGTAACCCTTTAAATCTTAGGCCATGCCTGATTTTCACAACACACATTTTTCAGTGTATTGGCTCACAGCAGGGGGAGACAGAGGGCAGCTGCTGTTGACTAGTTGATTTTGGCAGTAATCTCCAAACCCTCAGTCACTAGCACAATCTGTCAGATGATAAGCTTACTACACAAGATTAACCTACTAACAGACTCCTACTAAATGATACTGTAAAACTGTGCCACTGTGCCATACAATATATCCCTAGTGCCCACCGGAAAAAAATTCCAGCTATCTAGTTTTAGTAGTATACACCTAGAACTAGTATTTCTGCTTGCTGAATTTCAGCTGACGCCCTCAGTGAATTCTCTTTTTTCACCGAAGGGTTAGATAGATGGGATCCCGCGTGCTGAGTTTCCTCACATTAAAGCGTGCTGTAGTTGTGGTTGTTTGAGGGGGCGGCAGCATGACTGATGGGCCCTGAAGCTTTCTGCAGTGTGCTGGCCGCAGGTCAACAGTGTGTGTGCGAAATGCTTCAGGAAGCTGATTTATGCTTCTAATGAGCTTGTGGTGTTCTTAAAAGAGGTTCTGGCCAGAGGTCTGTTAGACACATCTACAGCTTTTATTATGAGCTAATAAGACATACTCCTCCACTCACTCTCACTTACCTAAACACAGTGAGCGACTCGAGCCAAATGTGCAATGGGCCTGAAAACATTGCTCTCTTAATGTGGCATGGTAAAAAAAAGTAGACAGTTTGAAGTGATTCTTGGATGTTAATCAAACTTACCATTTTTTTTGACAATGGAAGTTTAGATCAAGGATGCTATTAAAATGTAATTCTCATGCTTGCAAGTCACCAGACAAGAAATGATCAAGATATAACACATATTCTGTACTGGACTTAATGGCCATAAAAATAAGTACATAAAAATTATACATATCTATTTTTTTTATAGGAGTTCTAGTGCTCAAAAGGGCTGTATTTATTTGGTCATAATGCAGTACAGCACTAATATTGTGAATTTACAATAATTTAGTAATAAAGAACTATAATTACTTGAGTCTTTACGGTCACGTGATGCTTTGGAAACCATCTTTCAGTTGTGCTGCTAATATTCTTCCTGGAATTGTTTTTTCAGGACTCTTTGATGAATAAGAAGGTTCCGTAAAACAGCAATTATTTGGAATAGCAATATTTTGTGACATGTAGTGTCTCTACAATATAATGCTCCCATGATTAATAAAAAAGTTCAGTTTTTGAGCTGACAGACCAGCAATTTGTGTATTTATTTTGTTGTATAAAATGCAGTAAACTGGAGCAGTAAATTAAAACAAAATCACATAATACCAACGCTAAACTCCCTTGTATGGCCAGCTTGTGATTTTAGTTATATTGTTCCTCAGTCAAATTGAATGGCTTCCTGGATTGTGTGCTTTGGCCGGTTCAATCTGATTTATCTTATTCATGTTCAGGATCTTTACATTTGAATTACAGATCTACTCCAAATTGAAACTTCTGAAGAGTTTTCAGTACAAATTAAATATTGAGGTGAGATGATTCATTTGGGCCATTATGTGATGGGTATTATATAAATTATTGTATAACTCTTAAATTCTGTGAATCTGTCTAAAGGCCGTGACTCTAATAAGACTGTATTTTTTTGCTAACACCCTGAGAAAGTTGTTCTACTGGACAGCATCTCTGCACTTTGTTCTGCTTTCATCAGAGCCTCTTAATCTCAACACATGACACATACTTGCACACATATTTCACTCCCTGATCGCTCAAAGCTCAGTGTTTCTCTGGATTCTTTGACAGTGTCTGCTTTCTTTACATCGGTCCCTCAGAGGTGGCCATTGTTGGTCTGATGTGAAGGGGTCACCTACCAGCCACACTTAACAAGATGGGCAATGAGAACAGCACTTCAGAGCTTCCGGTAAGACAGTTTCAACTGGGACCGTCTGCCTGGCTCAACATCGCAGTGTTTGTCTCTTCTGAAACGCTTGGACTACCATGCTTGTGTGTGCGCCTGAAAAAAACAGACTTACTGTTTAGAGCTGTTATGACTTGTGGTGACATTTGTTAGCATTCCCCATCAACTTACATACTCCCTGTGACAACCTGTGCTCGAGATAACAGCTCCGACAGAGAAAGAGAAGAGTGCTGTGGTAAAAAAAATATGAGCTGTTGATTTCATTGTATTTACTGTGTTGTCAAACATTCTGACCAAAGTTTGTTTTGAAAGAGTGCAGATGGTCAGTGAACTCATTGTGTGTGGATTTTTTTTCAACCGATCTTAACCAATATTCTGTTTCCATAATTTCCAAGTAGGCTAGAGATGCTACTATAGTAACTACAGTTTTTCAGTAGCATGACAGTTTGGCTCATTTCAAAGTGCAGCCTTTCCAATAATGAGCAATATTTTCCAATGAGAAGTGGTTTGTTGGCTTTTTTAATGTCTGCAGAGGGAATAATAATATCACACACGTTCACCTCAACGGTCCTCTCTCTTTGTAGCATTGGAAAGTTCAGTTCAAGTGAATTGCTTCATTAATCGTCATTTTCTCATGTGTAGGCTCAGGCTATCGCTAAAATATCCAATTCATTCATTCTCGCTCTTAAAGCTCCAGTGTCAGGTTTATTCTAGTCATTCTAGTTTTCCGTTTGGACTGTTTAACTTAAGTAAATAGATAATAATTTTAGATCATCTAGGTGCTATACAGATATTTTTGACTCTGAGTCTGCAGATTAGTTGTTGTATTTAAATGTACCTATAGGCTTACTTTTGATATACAGTCACCACATTGGTTATTTATTAAAATATTATTAAAGGTATATTTTAGTTAACATAACTAATTAATCCAAACAGTAACTTAAAATTAGTTTCAGAATGGACTAAAATCGCATTTAAATCTTTCGCATGCGTATGACCTTTTGCAGCTGATGTGATTTTACAAGACATTTGTGTTGTGTTATGTGCATTCATCTGTGGTCTGATATTCAGTGGACCCTGAAAGGAATAATTTGGGCGACGTTATGCTACATTGAAAAGACTACTCAACTTGGAATTCAGGGTTTATCTTAATAGGATCAACCTGTTGGTCTCCGTGCTTTTTCATGGATGACTCCAACCAGTTTGGTAGGTTCCCAGAACGAACTTCAAGAGCTCTTGGTAAACATGCAGCAACAGCAGCACCACAGATTGAATGAGGCATATAGTGACTTCCATGCATTTCTCCAAAGGTTGTTGCTTTTACCACAACATGTATCTATCTCTTCTGATCTTTTGCATTGCGCATATTTGTATCTGCCACAGGAGGGCGCTCCAGATAACGTGGTGCTATTTCCTCCTGAAGAAACTTATTATGACATAGTAAATGAGGTACTGTAGGAACGTGTATCAGCATGTGTGTGTGTGTGTGTGTCTGTGTGTGTGAAGTTGCACTGGGAGTGTGCATGGTATTTCTACATTAACTGTGGATCAGAAATATATTAATAGAGAGCATATCAACAAATATGGATTTGCAGAGTAAAGTTTAATGGTTTGTTTACCCCACTGAAAAAATGATTTAAACTTGACTTTAGCAAGTTTAAGATCTAAGGTCTTCCTGCATAGCTGGCCAACTTGTCCCCAATAGTCGACAAGCTGAAAGGTGCACAGATTAAAAAAAGGTCCTGAAGGTCCATTAGGGGGCCTCAAGACAAAACAAGCATTTACATAACATAAGACTAAACAACTGTATCTATAGCTATCCTAAATATCTAAGCATAATCATTCCTCATCAGTGAATTTTTGTTCAAGCTGTAAGACTACATTTATTGAGCATATTAATGTGCATATAAATATGTATAATAATATAATATAATATGTTTGGAAACAAAGTAAAATTGAAATGGGGAAAATGCTAAAAATGTTTACAATTTTGAAATAAAAATATGAATTCTTTAATATTTCTATGTAATTAATGATATGTAAGACAATGTGGAATATTTGCCGATTTAACTCCTTTAAATATCATTTATTTTTGTGATTGTGATGTTTTTTTTTTCCATTTTAAGACTTTAAAAACCTAGTTAGATCGCTGGCAATTATATTTTAACCAAGCATCGCAATTTTAGTAATAGGCAATATTTTTAGAGTGTAAATCGTCTGTATAAAGTACTGTAAATATGACTTTATTTGAATATATAAAGTATTTTAAGTACTGTCAATCACATTCACCATTTCCTTTTTGAATTGTCAACATTTTAAGCACATTTCAGTGCAATCAATTCATTTAATTTCTTTTTTTTTTAAATATATGCTTCTTCTTTTTTTTTTTTTTTTTTACAAAGATTTAATTGGGTAGGAACTGTTATTTATTTAATCTTAAAAATTCTTTAGGGTCAGTCTTAGTGTTTAAAATGGAGTAATATTATAGGGACCCTATAAGAAGCCTCCAAAAGTTGGTGTATAACATAATACCCCCCTGTGCGTTACATTGAGATTGACCTTTGGCCCATTTCCCAGTATTCACCTGCAGCGTGTGCATCAGAGTGCAGTCCTTAGTCCCCCAGCAGGAAGTGACAGAACAGCAGCAGACATAAGAGGCAGAAAGTAGCTGGAGAGGGAGGGATCAGAGGGCAGAAGCGTCATGCTCACAGAGTTAGACATAGGAGGAGGAGGGATCACTACTCAAGTTGCTCTGTGAGTGTTCTAGCCGGAGATTTCGTACTACAGCTTCTCAGGAGGAACAGTCTGTCTCTCACTTCCAGGGAATAGCAGAGATCTCCTGCGAAGGGCATGGATCTATAGCAGGAGAGGTGAGCTGAGTCAGGAGTCTGGGGAGGAGACTGGAACATAGGCACGACCGGCAGCATGTGTTGCAGCATGTTTGTGTCTTTGCCCGGCTGAACTTAAACACGCACACGTCTCTACTTGCGCTCACGGAGAGTTCATCGCAGGAGTGCTGCACTGTCAAACTGCAGCAGTCTCGTGCAAAGGTGTGTGTACCTCCTTAGAGAAGGTGAGTTTGTGATTTATTTAGTGGCCCTGGTGGAAATTGGAGTTTGATTTATGTATATTTGAACAAAATTTTCAGTTTACATAATATAATAAATTCTTATTTACCAGGTAAAATCTCTCAAATCTTTAAGACAAACTAAAATCTACAGTGCTGCAGTTCTGCATGAGATATTAAGAGAATGTACTGGTAACACTTTAGGGACTTATTATTACTAATTAGTTAGTTTTGTTTTTTTAGCATAGGCCTACATATTACTAGCACAGTATATAAACTGGTTATTAGTAGGCATACTTATAAAGCACATTTACTGAAATGCCTTCTTCTGCACAATCATATTTTTGATTCCTTAATACTACCACATACTTAACATAACAATTACCTTAATAACTATTAATAAGCAGCTTATAGTTAGTTAATAGTGAGATGTGGTCCCCAAACTAAGATGTAACCAATGTGTTTTTGGCAGTAAAGTTTTAAGTTTTAAAAATCATTTTGTGAAAATATTGAAGTGAAAAAGATTGATTAAAAACTTTTTTTTTTGCAATGTAAAAGTTTGATTTATTTTGTATTGAGAGAACTGTTGCGTGTTAGCTGAATACTCTAGAGTGTGTGTCCTAAATATGGATAATGCTTCGGTCAGTTTTATATAGTTATTCAAAACTGGACTGCATTTCATATAATTTATGGGTTGTGTGTGTATCCCACAACTATTTAGAGGTCAGTCTACTGTGTTGGGCTTATGCAATTGCCATGGCAACCAGTAACACTGCACAGAAAGGACGCATGGTAGTTAACAGCAGGGATTTACTGTAGAGAAGGACAATGTGGTTTGTAAAAGGGGCAGGGCAAAAGAGACCATATGGGGTCTGCTTTTCAGGTTCACTCATGCTGTAGGTCAAAGGACAAAGGAAGAGAGTGGCCCATTATTTAAAAAGACAGCAGTGATTTGATGTTACTTGTTTCATTCTCCAGAAGGTCCTGTGCACTGTATATATGGATCAGCAGATCTGGGTAAGAGATTCCCCTGTGCAGCTTTTATCAGTTTAAATTGTACCACACCTACAGACAAATGAAGCTCACTGAGTGTGATTTACTTTAGTTACTACTGTGCTCAGTGAGGTTTTCTGGGGCTCAGACGTAGGTTCAAAGCATAGACAGGAAACAGGAAGTTGTGGAACTTGAAACCAAGCATGAGAAACAATATCATAAGCAGACAAAGTGTGCTATTATTCTATTAAACTCAAGTGTAGGTGTGAAAAATGTGATCCTACAGCTTGAATAATATTTCAGCGCTTAGGAAGTTTAAAAAGTCCTTTCTTATGATCAAAGATTTAAATATTTGATGTATGTTAATGGTTTGGGCGCGTTATGGCTTTATCATGTTATTAAAGTAAAAAAAAAGATACAAAGTCAGATTTTAAATGTCACTGCGAAATGTTGAAAATGTTTCACATTTTGAAATCTAAATATGAATAGCTACTTCATATTTATAGTTAATAATATGTAAGAACATTTCGGTAATTGACCCATTTAACCCCTTTTTAATTCATGTAAACTTTTAATTAAACTTTCCATTCAACGTACAACATGCTGACTTTGAGAAACTTTGCAAGTATATGTCAACTTATTCTACTCACCCTAAACCTACCCTTACAGTCTACTCTGAGAATGAGTAGACATATAGTTGACATGTAGTTACAAAGTATCTTGCAGTTAGTAGAATGTCTAAATTGTCCTACCAAAATAAAGTGTAACCAAGATAAGCATTATTATTTTTAGTCTCACACTTCTGCACCGTATTCAAATAACATACTAAGGCCTTGATTTGTTGTCTGTGACTGTGTAAACAGATTGTCAGGTTGATGACAAGACTTTTGGAGCAGTGTAGAAGACACTGGGTTGTTTTTATATGAAGGGCTGAGGGAGAGAGATTTAGGGAAAGAGCGATACAGAACAGTGATTGTTTGCTGGTGTGTGAAGTGCATCCTGTTCTTTAGTGCTTTTACTGTTTGTTTGATTTTTTTTTTTTTTAATCCAGCCATCTGTCACTACTAAATGTTACTGATATTTGAAACCCTTGTGTTTATTCCAGACTTGGTCAACAAATGAAAACTCTGAATAAGCTATTGGAATCCGAACCCTTGAGTTTGTCTGGTCTTAAATCGGGGCTTTTCATTTGATACTCTGACCTGATTCAAATTGAATGTAGATCAATGCATGAATTCACTTTTAAAGTCTTAAAGCTCTGAGGGCTTATAACACATAACCTACAGCAGAGGTGGAAATGCAATGCACCCATGTGTATCAAGTGCATGTGATGTGTGTACAGAAGTCAAAGATGCTGAAAACAATGGTTAATGGATGTGGGGGGCATCTCTAATGCATCTCTAATGTGGCCTGTGCTCCAGAGAGCCTGCAACATGATCTTCTTTTGCTGCACAATGACTTGCCTGTGAATCATACTGTTGATCAACGAGTGTGTGTATGAATAAAATGAGTGTGCGTGTCTGTGTTTTGGAGGGGTAAGATTCTCTCTTATTTGCAATTGTAGTGTTTATTATGCAAATGAGAGTGCACAAATGATCAAATATTGTATAACTTATATAATGCTTGCTCTAGTTTAGGACTTTAAAACATAGCTTTATATTATTATTTAATTTTTTGAAAGAAGGTGTGTAATTTACAGCTATGTAAATTAAATAGGGCTGCACTGTGACAGATGCGCTTATAAAGAAATTAAATGCATTTAAAAATCACAATAAATAATCTATGCATGTATGTGGATTTGCATGTGTTTGTTTGGCCTGGCCTTTTACAAAAGGCTTCAGAATGCCTTTAATCTGTGTTTAAAGTTCTCCGTGGTTAATGTAGCTCAGCTGAATGGGGCTATCTTATTTCATCTGGAAAGAATAGTTGTAAAACCAGTAAAGTCAGAACAATCACTTCAGTTTGCCTCATTTTTAATTGCGCAATAAGTTAATTAATTCTGTAGAAAATCACTATGAAACTTTAGTGACCTTTTTGGTATACAATCATATGTTTTTTTTTAACATTGTTTATTCACCTGTACAGAAGGGCATATGAAGATGCCTGAACTGATCCCCAGCTGGTGTGTTGGATTAATTAAAAACATGTTTATCTTTAAAGATTTGTCTGAAAATGCTGGTGGCACAATGGCAAATGATCAGGGTGTGTAGCCTAGTCTGAAATCACCTCAGCATTTTATTTTTATTGACATGGTGGGTGTGTTTTCTTTGATGTAAAATGTCAAACCCTGTACGTTTGAAGGAACGTAATCTCGGTTTGAACAACTGACTTGTTCGCAAAGTGGCAAGTAAGCCATTTTAGGTGTGTACAGCTGGTCTGAGTGATTTACGGATCTCTAATTAAAAGCAGATTGAATGTGCTCTAACTGCTTCTGTTTTGTTTCTCAGGCTGCAGTACACACTGACAAGGTGAGCGCACTAAAGGAGAAGTCTGTCAGTGCTGAGAACGGATCTGTCCACACTGATTCAGTCAAAGCAGAGCCACAGGTGTCTGCTGACGAGGAAGAAAAGCAGCGAAGAGAGGAAGAGGAGGATAAAGAGGAGCTAGAGTTTCCTTTCCATGATCTGCTGCCCAGCATAGACCTCGACCTCAGCACAGAGCTCAGTCTCACCTGGGGAACCTCGCTTGGGTAGGTCTCAACAATTTCTCTCTCTCTCTCAATACAAACACACTGATTACCTCAGGGAACTACACTTAGCGAAGGGGCAAGTTTCGACAGGATGCCTGATTCTTTTGAAATTCTTCTTGATTCACATCCGATGCAAATTTTTCCACCTTTCGGTTATGTTTTGCATACTGGTAAACAAAAAAAAAAGCATTCATTGCATTATTGAAAACAAAAATAGAGAGATTAAAAAGGTTTATTTGTCTGATGTAATTAAAGGTATCGTATGGTTTTTAAAAAAGGAATTTTCTGTCATCATTTACTCGCTCTTATATCATTCCAATCCTAAATGACTTTCTAGAGCAGGTATATGTCTCATAAAGGTTTGAGTAAATGGTGACTGAACTTTATTTCTATGAAAGTTCAATGATAGGTGTCATAAAATTGTGAACTCATCTGGTAGTTTAGGACACAAATGGTGCAAGACCCTGGACCACAAAACTAGTCTTTAAAGTGTCAATTTAATACATTATGTAGATTTATACATCATCTGAAAGCTGTATATAGAACAGTGTGCATATATATCTGATAAGCTTTCCATCGATGGTAGCATACGTGTAGGACAATATTTAGCCGAGACACAACCATATTTGTAATCTGAGGGTGCAAAAACAAAAACAAAAATATATTTCTCGTAGGAAATATACAAAATTAATAAATGTTACCAAAAAGCATTTATGCTATTAAATTTATATACCACTTTTGCAGTATCCTAATGATCTTTGGTGTAAAAGAAAAATCGATAATTTTTACCCATATAATGTATTTTTGGCTATTGGTACAAATATACCCCAGCGACTGAAGACTGGTTTTGTGGTCCAGGGACATAATAATCTTGAAACTGGAAGCTACAGATAAGATTGGACTCTGATATTTGCTCACTCGTTTATGTGACGTCTTACTAGGTTTCACAATCAAAGCAAAACACAAGACTTATTACATGAAGATCCATTTTCCTTGTACTTACTTGGCTGGATAAACACTGAGTGATTTTCCATTAATCTCTGACTCATTCCTATGGAAAAATTGACTGAATGGACAATTGGCAGGCTTACATAAAGCCGCAAACATTGCCAGCTGTTAAGGTGGTAAAACCCAGACATAATCCAATGACTTTGATTTTACATGATTTTTATGCAGGTAATGTGAATTAAAATTAAAGGCTTGTTTAAAGACATTACTATTTTTATCGTATAAATACGATATATATAAAATGTATACTATGTCATAGTATATAGTGTATACATATTACAGCAGGATATTCTCTAAGAAATATCTGCTGTCAGTTCCAGGAATAAAAGGACAGAATTTGTGAATTTTATATGAATACATTTTATAATGCATTTCAATAGCCGGTTGACACAGTGCACAAAACGTTGGTTGTAAAATTATTTTAAAATTATAAAACTAAAATCTTCTTAAATTTTTTTTACAGCTTGATTAGTAATTGCATCTTGAGTCCTGATGTTATGCGGCTCATATTCATGGGTATTTATTTGTATATGTGTGTGTAAAGTTTTGAGCAGGGGAGCTTTGGTGAAATGAAGAATGAGCCTGTGGCACTGGGTGGCACTGCCAACCCTCTGCTGGCAGGCCTAGAGCACTACATGGAGGCCAGTCCACCAGTAGTGGGCCTCACAAAGAGGTAATAGAGGAATGATTAAAATGGAGACAGAGAGATACTAGTCTGTTACGACATAAGTACGCCATGACATTGGTAACTTGGCCACAGTGTATTCATGTTTTATATGTAATTGATTTTGGTGAGATCTCTTTTGCTCCATTTTGTGTTTTGGGTGTGATTATTGATGTGTGCTGTGTTAATGGAGTTCCCGTCAATAAGCACAAAATGATTTTACATCTCAAAATGTTGAATTTTAGTTGTATATAAGTTGTACTGCAGGATACACATAAATGTAGAAAGGAAAACGAAGAAAACATTGTAACCCATCATGATGTGCAGTTTATGTATTTGGGTTATAAAAAAAATATATACATTGAAATACATTTTTTGTTTCACCTAAAGTACATAAATACATCTACATGGTTATGTGTGTGCTATAAAGTGCGACTATTGGGAGTGTACTTCAGGTAAACGTTAAATATCTGCATTTAAAGACCAAAGATCAAAGATAATACAATCTTAATCAATAGTGACCTTTTTTTGGCATAATATTAAGGAGTGTGCATGGCGCACATAGTACTCCAATTAAAGTTTAATAACAATGTTTACATATGTATGTTTCAATCGATATATCAGTAAATATGTTAATAGATTTAAACTATACTTAAATGTAGAATATATATATATATTACTTTTTTCTAGGGTAAAGCAGCTTAAATCCATGTTATATGCTTTTATGTTTTTGGTAATATGGCACAAAACGGCCAAACTTTAAAAAAAGGATTATATAATGTAATCAGCATTTAAATAAAATGAGCTTTAAAAATGTAGATGCAGTATACAGTATGTTTATGAACAAAATACAACCAGAAACAGCTTGCTGTTTAACACAAAACACATTTTATAACTGTATTTAAAAATTTGATTTAAATATTTGAATACATTATCTGTCATATGAAATATTTAGGATTGGAATGTTTTTACAACCTTTTCACAGCTGGAAAAAATATTTACACATGTTAGAAGTTGTACCAGCTGAGTTAGTGGTTTGTTGAACATGTTTGGCTTTAAAGCTGGTTGAGTTGGTTTGCTGTGAACTAAACTATTGGTGTTTTTGGTTGTGCTTTGATCGGGGACCTGACATGACCCTTTAACATGCATGAGGTGAAAGGTTATGGTTTATCACACTAGATCAATATACAGCATGAGAGGTGTCCTTCTTAACAGGAAGCTGTGTTCGAGTGTGGTGTGTTTATATTTGTGGTTGTTTTGAGATTGTACATTTAGCTTTTTTTCTCTGTTCAGAGAGTTGGTAACACATTATTACATCTGGTTGCAATTGCATTGACTTGTGCGGACAGAGACAGGTAATATCTTCATTCATACTTGACATACTTGTTATAGTGTACTACATGTTAGTTTGTCACAGCTTTTTTTATTTTTAGTATTAATTAGTATTATATGGAATCTTTTTAAATTTTGTTTCAGTGCTCAGTGAAGGGCTGAGGATTGTGGGTATTGAAATTCTGCCTGACAGTGCAGTAGGGAGTGGCTGTAGTTCTGTAAATCATTCAGACATACAGTATGCCAAAAGGCCTCAAGTAAGTTTTAGCACATACAAGCATAATTGCTGTAACTTAAACTGCAGTACTGCTGTCTGACTTTCCAGTTATGCCAGAGAAGGGTTTTAAACATTTTTCTTGCCTCTTCTGATTGGGAGTGGCAGCTTCCAGTCATAATCAGTTACTGAAAAAAGAAATAGGCTGCATGGTTGTTCCTGTTGTCATCTATATCAGCAAGCTGTCAGATCATGTGAGTGCTGTGGTCCAATCAGGGAGAAACTCATGACGATCTGCTTTCTCATTTGTTGCCATTTGAGGTGAAGGTGATTGATGGATTTTTTGTTTAAAATAACAGGCAGAAATTTGTTAGCTAAGCTGTCTCTGTTCTGTTAATTCCCCTGGAGGCACAGAAAGAAGCACACTAAGGTGAGGCAGGCAGTGTGGGGGAAGCATGGATGTCATATTAGATCAGCTGTAGCTGCTTTATTGGGTTGTTAGTCACTGAAACGTGATATGCAGAGTCACTGTTATTCACCAGGTTCTATATAATCTGCAGTATTAAGGTTGTTAGAAGCATTTAGCAGGTTTTTTGGCTGGTGCTGTTCTGTCACGTACTGTATAGGTAGTCAGTTACACTAGGTCCTTAATGGATGCTAAAAGCATTGAAGCATTAACCTTGCTTTTTAGCATGTGATTTTCTGCCAAGTCTATAAGAGGCTATGTCTTTATGTTGGCTTTTTACTTGGCAAACACTCATTTCACCCTTTAAAAAAAAAATTATCGAACAGATTTCAGCATCTTGATTTTAACCTCAATAAAAATGTAACAGAATTGCAAGTGATTTATACTATTCATAAATTTGAAATGAGGAAATGGCCCAGTGGGTAAGTAAATAAATAAATAAATTAAAATCATCATGGCACAGTGTATAGTAAACCCCTTTTTTACACATAAGAAAAACAGGATTTAGTTTCATATTTAATTATGTAAGCGTCCTTAAAACAAAGTCAATTTACTTTAGCAGAATCAATGAAAATACCCATTTTTATATCTTGAATAAAGTTTAATTCACTAAAATATTTTATATTTGTTTAAAATAAAAATATCAGGAGGTAAGAAATTGTCACACCGTCACTTGCACCTGAATCAGAATCAAAAGGTATTCCCTGAGCGTGACAGAAATATAATCCTAATTTTAAAAAAAAGTTTCATTATCATTCAATTTAGCTCTTAAGCAAATTTACCTGATTTTAAGACAACAAAATACTATTAAGAGTAGTGATTATTATATTTTTGGAGTGTGTGTGTGTGTTTTTTTTGTATCTTGCACATTTATGGTGCTTAGTTGTGCATATGCATGAACTCTCATCCTGTCTCTGGCATGAGGTGGAGTGGAGTGCTTTGGCTTGGTGTGGAATGAACAACTTTTCTCAGAGCAGTTTTATTCTTATTTATCTCTTTTGGTGAACACTGATAGCTGTGATGGTGACCAAGTTTCTCCTGAGACCGCATCACTGGCCCAAGCCCACTTGTCTAGTGAATCTCAGCAACATGTTCCATCCCTCAGTCCTTCGGCTGCCCAGATGGATTATGAACTCCAGGAAGCTTTAAGGGAATGTGAAGATGAAATGGCTACTCTTGGCATATCCTCCCATGGAGACACATGGACTGCAGGTGATCCAGACAGGTTTTTCTTTGTAAGTGATGAGAAAAATCAAACCGGGAATGCTGAAAAGGATTTTGGTTCATCTTCACATAAACCTGCTGAATTTCGTGGAGGTTGCCATGGAAATTATGAAGTGCACACAAATGACTCAACATCGGGCGAAGAGGGGGTGTTTAGCTTCAAAGATTATGTTCTAGGAAGAAAGCAAAGTGATACATGTGCAGCTGGAGCTGAGGATGTCAAAAACATTCAGGATATTACAGAAAACTACAATGAAGAAACAAGCCAGCTCTCAGAGGCAGAACAGCAAACAAAGTCAGAGGTAAAGGCAAAAATAGACCCAGCTGAGAACATAGCGGGTCAACAAAACACACCTACTATATGGACAAGTACACAAACAACATCAGAAATTGATGCGGCAAACGAAACAATTACCCAAGATCAATCAATACAAGATATCTGCTCTTTGAATAACACCCTGGAGGGTGAGAGTTTACAATATGAAGACAGAATAAACGTTATTGCACAGACATCCCAGAGAGAAGCAGGAGTAATTCCTAAAGAGACAAATCCTTTGAATGAAGAAATCAGAAGTTCTGCAAAAGCTGCACAGATGATTCAGAACTCAGATGAAATAAAAATAGAGACACACAGTCAGTTAATTAGTGATTTGCTGGCGAGCAAATCCAAGCATACGGATAAACATTCTGGTCACACGTTACATTTAGAAGCTAAAATAAGCATACAGCCAAACATACAGAAACAGGTGGAGTCAGGGACACATCAGCAGTTAGATGAACCGATAGAAACAAACACGAAAGTAGGCTCAAGCCTTGACCATCAAAGACAGGAATTAGGACTCCCAGAACAGCTGAGTCCGGAGGGTAAACAATTGATCTGCTCCCCACCTCCAGGACCCGAAGCTCATCTTTCCCTGGCTGAGGCTCCACCTGCCCTGTTACTGGACTCCCCACAGAGGCCTGAGCAAAATGATAACCAGGATCAGACAGATGGACCCTGCAAATCAATATCTGAACGTGAAACCATACACCACAACCAATGTACAACAGGGGAAGTCACACATGAGAAAAATGTGTCTGCTGTTGTGATTGATTTCTGCCAAGCCTCCGAATACGAGGCCATAGGGAGATGTGACTTAGAGACATATCCGCTGGAGCAGGAGAAGGGAACGCCTTTAGCGGCTGAAGCTGGCGCACACGCACCACTGTGGGAGAATTCACATGCTTTGAGCCGTGCCGGTGCAAAAGAGGAGGAGGAGGAGGAAGATAGTGCCCTTGAACGAGCTTCAGCAGAGTCCACTGCCTCCACATTGCTACAAACAACACCCACGATGCCAGAAATGATAGAAAGCGAGGGAGAGAAGAAGAGAGGTGATGCGTTCCAAAGCGCCCCAATAATATTACAAGCAGCAGAGAGAGAATCGACAGTGCTGGAAGCAGATGAGTCTCCGAGCTCAGAGGAAACATTAAGTGAATTTATAGCTGAAAAGGGACACAACTGCACCTCAGTCATTTTTCCAGACATTAAGTGCTCACCTGTTCAGAAAGAGGAGGCGACTGAGGAGAGCTGTGGCAACTCGACGGAGAGTGAGGGGAAGGGAGGGGGTCTTCCGATCTCACTCTCCCCAGCCGGAGACAAGGATACTTGCACGGTCGGCATTGAGGACAAAGCTCTGGTCACCTATTCTTCTCCTGGTGTTCTTGAAACGTGTGACTGGAAGGTGAACTGTTGCCGATTAAAGGAGAGAAAAGGAAAGAGCGAAGAGGAGGGGAAAAAAGCAAGCGAAGGCGGAGCACAGAACACAGCACAAGCCAGCAGGGTGTCACAGACAGAGGCAGCAACTGAGACGTGTCCATCCCATCGCATCACAGCATCACCAACGGCAACACAAGACCAGAGTGACCTCATCCATCCTGTCACAGCAGACACAGCCCCGTTTCCTCTGACCATCAACAGAATAAACGACTGCGACTCCATTAGCCCACCCCCTCCTCTTTCCCACATAAACTCTACAAAGACAGAAGCGCAGAGAGAGGAAGAGGCTAATCTGAATCCGAGCCCAAGTGCATCAGGCAGTGATAGATCACTTCCACCAGCAGTTACTTTCGAATACGAATGTCTCACTGCGCAAGTCAACGATCAACAGGTACTGAACTCTTCACAGACTAGAACCGCAAGCTGTGACACATCCATCAAGACACAGCAACAGAAACAAGAAATAACTCCTACAAGTGAAGACACATCTCAGTCTGCTAAGCTACAGGTAAACATGAGGGACATCGCCAAAGTGGAAGGGTCTTCAAAAGGTATGGAGAGCTCTTTGGAGAACCAAAAGGATACAACGTTGAAATGCCAAATGCCTGAATGCGCCTCTTTGCCTCCATTAATGGTGTTTGAAAGTCTGCATCATCCAGTAAAAGAGGCTAGCTTTAACTTTAAAGGTTTTCTCAGCATCAGCAAACCAGCATTTCCTCTTCAGACACAACCGACCACTGGCCAGAGAAATACTGACCTGCATGGAACAGCCTCTGAAGAGGAAGGTAACGAAGAAAAAAATGGAAAGCAGAGAGAAAAAGAGGAAATGATGTTTAAAGAGTCGAAGGACTGCAGAGAAATGACTAGTACATCTCAATCGCAGGGTGATACTACCTTAAAACTTGCAAATGTAAATGTAAATATGAGCAGCTGTGAAGATGATGGAAAAGCGACAGATGAAACTCCTGATGTCAGCAAAGAAAATCCTGTTTCATCATTGTCAGCTGCAGGTGAGACCACCTGTGTTACTGAAGCTGAGGATGTGGTTAATGAAACTATGGAAGCAACTGAAGTAAGTAAAGAGATGCAAGAAAATAAAGAATGTTTGAATGTTACTAAGATCGCTCCAAATAATCAAGATGAGTCAGCATCCACTGAGAAGAACGGTGTTTTACTACCGGATGTATATCCACAAGAGGGTCATAATAGCAGCCCTGCTGTAGATGGTGAACTGGCTGATATGACTGTGCCTGAAGGAGTTGAACAAATGCAAACAGAACTTATCGCCAAGGAAAAGCTGAACGAAGAGACTGATGAATCAAATGGATGTGGGTTGGGTGAAGCAGGTGATATACCAACATGTCCAGGTAATTCAGAGAATCTTGTGAATGACAGTCGAGAGCATGAGTCAAAGTCAGAAAAATACTCATTTGAAGTTGAATCAAAGGTAAAAAATAACTCCATGTCTCCAGCCACTGGCCCAGACAAAGACAGCACGTGCCCTTGCACTCGACAAGACAAACAATCCAACACCGAGCAGCCTACTACAATCTCAGAGATGCAATTTCTGTCAAAAGCAGGCAAGTGTGACGAAATGCCGCTATATCAGACTGAATCACGCTTCAGTAATGAAATGATGAAAAATGATGCAGCGAATGCTGGGGACACAGCTGTCCCTTCTCTTCCTGCAGCGGAGACTACAGTACCAGCACAAAGGGATCTTTCCTCAACTACCACACAAAGCACTAACAGTGATGCCAGGGATGTGTCTGTCATTGTACTAAAGGCTCCAGGCCCAATGCTGAGTCACTGTGAGTCCGTTAATGACTGTGATATTGCTGTAGCAGGACCCGGGAAGGATTGCAGTGCGAACTGTGTGTGTGATTCTGACACAGAGATGGTAAAGAATATTACAGACAAATCTAATCAACAACTGGATGTGAATGAAGCTATGTTATTATCTCAAAATACAGATGTTGGTTTCTCCACACAGGAAACTGCAGCATCACCTGGGGACCTTTTGGTTACAACTGACAGACTAGGACAGGCAGGTGATTCACAGCTAAAGTTAAAGAACCCAGATGTTGTTGGAAATGCAAAGATGAACAAACAGAATGACAGAACTGTGGGTGCTGTTGTTAGAAAAGACAAAACACCTTCAAATGCTACTACAGAAAATGAGGTAATTAATAAAGACACGTCTGAAGAATTCAAGCATGTGGAAGGGGGAGTGGACAACAAGGAGTGTGTAAAGGAAACAAAAGAAACATCCAATGCAAAAAATGAAACTAGTGCCACTCAGGAAGAAGGGCAGGAACACAAAAAAGGAAAGCAGTGTGAAAGGAAGGAACAAGAAGGAATGCATATTAAGGAGCAGAAGCATCACAGAGAAGAGACCAATTCCCCTGAAACATCCTGTGCGGATGAAATGCTTAATAATCAATCTGCGAATAATCAGTCTGTGCAAGAAAATGAGGTACAAAATATAAAATCCATTGCAGAAAATGACAGCAAAGAAATACTAAATACTTCTCAAGAACAGAAGAAGACTGCTGCAAAAGAAAAAGCTGATCAAACACAAGGAGAAAATCAGGAATTAATAAATCTCTCCAATCTATCAGGAGAAAAAAAACTATTAGATGAAACCATTCCAAGAGGAAAATTGCACCCTATGCTTGATCCTGGTTTAACCTCTGAAGGGATTATAGAAGAGGCTCTGGGTTGTAGTGGGGCACTAACTAAAAAATCTCCTCCAGTCGTTGATCACACCCTGCCAGCTGTGGTGAAAGCTTCTCCTGAGAGAGACCACACAACAGATCCAAGGGATTTGAGCCAGTCAGATCTGGCATTTTCACAATCCGGAGAGCTCCAGCTGCAACAGAACTTTATAAGTGCCCCAGAAGCAATGTTAAGTGTGAGTAAAAGCAACATTTTAGAAAATGCTGAGACCAATAATCATGCAAATGCTGAGGCAAGTGAAAAGCAAGAGAAGGTGGTGATGTATTGTGGTGCAGAGACTCAAAGATCCCTAAACAACACATTAGAGAGTGCCACACTGGTGGGGGGCTATAACAAAGATATTGCCGGGTTTAATATGTGTCCAGAGAATGAAAAGAAGACAATTCAAACAATAGATCATAACAGTGAGAAATTTCCTGTTTGTGGTGAAAGTACTTCAGGTGAAATCCAAACTCTGTCTGTTCCCAACTTGTCTGTAACAGCATCGTCAGCTTCTGAAACTTTAGAAGTCAAACGGGTTATAGAGGCTACAGAGGCAATAGAGCCTGCCATCTCAACATCACAGGAAAGTGTGAGTAAACATGCAAATTGTTCCGAATCACAGGTCAGCGCGGGTGAACATGAGAATGTGTGGAACCAAATCCCTGACACCAAGAAAGGCTCAGAAGTTCCTGTAAATCACTCAAGTGGGTTCTCTGTGATTCCCACTCTCTCACACCATGAAGCAGGATTTAAAACCAATGAGAAATGTTTCGACTCTGTTACCCCTGGAGACACTGGAAACACTGAGATCAGTTCGGATTCAGTGAGTGATGTTGCACAGATGTCTACAGCAGAACCTTCCCAAATACAGCAAGAGAAAGAATTCATTTTTCGGTACTCTGATTGCCAGCTCTCCACCACCACATCCTCTGCTTCTGTGCTACAAAAACCTATTAAAGAGGAAAAAGAGATAAGTGTGGATCAGGCCCCTAAAGATGCACTAGAACCTAACACTCCTAATTCCACTCCCCAATCTGAGACAGCCGCCTGGAGGATGGAGGAGCTTAATAAGCATTTGTCAGAGCGATTCCCAGACGGTACCCAAAACACAGAGGAGCAGAATACACAATGTTCTGAACAGCAGTTAGAACATGTAAGAACTTGTTTGGACACTGCAAACACAATCAGTTCTCTGAAAGAAGACACCATTTCAAATGATGTACAAAAGCGAGAAGGAATTCAGGAAGAGATGAGTAAACATATGGCGGATGAAGAAAAGAACAAGGCTATTGAAATGGATTACACAGAAATGTTCAAAGGGGCTGAACCTAAGTCTTCACAGTCTATAATTGAAGAAAGCATCTCCAAAGAAAACCAAAGCAAGTTGAAGCAGGATTTATGTTCCCCTGATAAAGCAATAGTCGATAATGTAGACCAGCAATTTGAAAAAGTTTCTAATGTGATAATGTCTGAAATGAAACAGGTTGTGTCATTGTTATACCCTGAGACCTCTGTCTGCTTGGTGACTGACCCCCAGGATTCCCTCAAGTCCCCTCCTGTAGTCAATCAACAGTGTAATCAGCAGCCCACTAAGTCTTTTATCCAAAATTTGCGTGAAAACGCCACAGAGACAGTTGAAAGTAGCAGCGAGCAAAGTGAAATAGCAGATAGCTCTTCTGGAGACATAGAATCCCTTCTAAGCAAAAAAGCAATAGAGAAAGATGACAGGGAAGCTTTTGAAGATGAAGTCAGTAAGGTGTCAACAGCTGCAGATGTGTTGCTGGGTTCAGGCACAGGAGCAGAGCAGGTATCACAGGTTAACTACAGTTCAGAGAGCAGAATCCTAAGTGCAGCCTTTGTACCTGAGGGGTCAGATGTAGTCAACTACTCTGAAGCTTCTGATTGGCTCAGAGCTCTGAAGGAGGCAGCCTCCGTGTCTCAGATCATTCCAGAGCACAGAGATGAGACTACCTGTGGATCTACAGAAAACAGGTACATTTCATTTGATGTTTGTGTGTAAAATGACAGACCGTGAGGAAAATTTGTTGCACTTACAAATATGTTGAAAGACATGTAGTGCTTTTCATGGCCACTGATATAAATGTTTTATTCTCACATGACGTTTTGAGTGAAAATGGAGCCAAGTACAAGTACTACATCCCATTATCCCCTGAGGGTGACCTCAACAGTGACATCAACTCATGCCCTTTAGGGCAAGAAAGAATCCTTTCATACCCATGCACAAACACACACTTGCTGTGCTTCACATATTTGAGCACCACACATACACTTACATGCATTCAGGCTATATGGAGTTTTCATTGAGACAAGTAATAACCAAAATTTCTTCTTTGTTTATTTTCTCTCTAGACCATTTGAGACCGTCTGCTCGCCTCAGACTAATCTAGAATTCTACACCCCAACTGAAGAGGATTTTCCTCCTGCTCCTGAAGAGAGTTTTCCTCCAGCACCCGAGGAGAGTTTTCCTCTTGCTCCTGAAGAGAGTTTTCCTCCAGCACCTGAGGAGAGTTTTCCTCTTGCTCCTGAAGAGAGTTTTCCTCCAGCACCCGAGGATAGTTTTCCTCTTGCTCCTGAAGAAAGTTTTCCTCCAGCACCTGAAGACAGTTTTCCACCTCGTCCTGAGGAGAGTTTTCATCCAGCACCTGAAGAGAGTTTTCCACCTCGTCCTGAGGAGAGTTTTCCTCCAGCACCTGAAGACAGTTTTCCACCTCGTCCTGAGGAGAGTTTTCATCCAGCAACTGAAGAGAGTTTTCCACCTCGTCCTGAGGAGAGTTTTCCTCCTGCACCTGAAGAGAGTTTTCCACCTGGTCCTGAGGACGGGTTTCCTTCTGCTCCTGAGGAGATTTTTCCTCCAGCACCTGAGAGTTTACTTCCAATACCTGAGGAAAGTTTCCCCCCTGCACCCGAGGAGAGTTTTACCCCTATTGCTAAGCAGCCAGAAGAACCACCAGACTGCAGGTGAGACCTCCTGCATGCCCCTTATGCACTTTCATGAAATGTTTTACCACTTCCTTTGGTTTATTTATTGAATTAGCTGCTATTTCCACAAAGATATTCCCCTTAATTTACACTACATAATCCCAAAATAGCTGTGTTCAGGTTCAGGTAACAACATAATTAATAGAAGGGTCATGCATTGCATCTGGTGTTTGTCACTTTTTTTTGTGTTCAATATTGGTTGGATCGACTGAATAGGATATTGGGTAATGAATGTTGTCCTTTTTTATTGGTTAAATGAACCAAATTGCTACGTGGGGGTTCAAAGACCTTTTTGTTGAATTTTGGAGCATTGCATTGTACACTTATGGCGCTTTTCCACTGCGTGGTTCAATTCGGTTTGGCTCGGTTTGCGTTTCCATGCAGTTTAGTACCGCTTTAGAGTGGGCAGGATTATTCACATGTCGTTATAGTTGCGCCGCCTCTACTGCCGTGACATCATAGTAAACGCGCCACAAACAAATACACAACAATGGAACAATTTTCATTCCGCGTCGCCCCATCAAGTTCTCGCTGGATCCGCTCCTCGGCTATCAACGAGAGGAACGTCTGTACTTCCTCAATAGACCACGAAACAGCCATTTT
>JAUCMU010000024.1:9325119-9336462 GCA_032275025.1 Enteromius treurensis
CGTCCGATCCTTCGCTGGCTGTGCTGATTTAAATCTAGCGGGTCTGTTGTGTCTCGTGTCGCAAGTTCAGTGACGCAATAATGACGATTTTCTCCGGCCAATCAGTGACCAGCAGAGATTACACGTCACGTTTTGGTAATGGTATGGCTCGCTTGAAACCTCGCCTGGGCGGTACTAAAAAAAGGACCAGGTACTGTTACCAGTGGAAAACCCCCCAAAAGTGAGCAGTACTGAACCGTACCGTACTATGCAGTGGAAAAGCGCCATTAGCTTCCCATTCCCTCTCGTAGATCTATATCTGCTCTGTTGCAGCCAAGTGGATGAAAATGGAGCACATGGTGCTTGTCAATCAGAGGTTTTAACCTAGCACCTCATTTAGAAAGACATGCCGAAGCCAGAGAGAAAGAAAGATAAAAGGAAACAGAGAGTGGTGGACAAAGTGATAAGGAGTGAGAATGAGGGGAGAGAAGAGAGAAAAACTTTGACTGTGTGCATTTGTCCCAGTATCCCTAAACGGCCCACTCTTTGTTGCTTGACACAGATGTGGACTAAAGAAATTTTGCATGTATCTGTCAGTATGTGTGTGTGTGTGTGTGTGTGTGTGTGTGCACGTGTCTTGCTTAAGCATGCATATGTGTTTGCTATTTCACCAACGCCCTCACATGAGGTCATACCAAGAGGTCTGTCAATGTGGAACAAAAGCCATAGTTCAGGGCCGCTCCAGTTGAGAATATTACTCTGTGTGTGTAGATAGATAGAACCAGCCAAGAAAGAAAGAGAGAGATACGGAGAAAATAAAAGAGAGCAGGGAGTGTGAAGTGGCTGCCTGAGGAATTTTGAGTGGCTTGCCTAAAAGAATAGTCGCACGCTTTACTTTGGGTACTGCTCTCGGGTGAGTTCTACTAAACCTCATTTGCTGTTTAAAAATACATTTGACTTTTTCTTAATTTTCCTAATAGTGTGAGCTGCTGGAGAAAACAGCCTTGGATATTTGGAGAGATGTTAAAATGGTTTGTGATGATCTCACTGGATAGATGGGGGGGAGGGACAGTAGGAAGACAGGGAGGGAAGAAGTAAGTGTGTTGTGAAGTCTGTCTCGCATTCTCTCAAACTTGCTAGCTTGCTCACTCTGTTTTGACAGTGTCAGACACCTGATTGCTCTGTGTTGACAGCAGGTTAAATTCCGTTATTGTAAGGACTGAAGTAGGTTACACAGGACTTTATGAGTGCAGTTAGGATACCTTTGATCTTGGTTATGTGTGATAAATACCTCTGTAGACAACGTGTGTTGCTGTACTAAAGCTGCTTTTAGACATGAACCCTTAAATGGTATTTGGATATATGTGGCTTTTGAGGGTTTGTATATAAATGAAATAAAGTGCAAAACTACACAATATAGTCTGATGGTTTTAGTCAGATGTTTTAGGCTAGCTACCAACTTTCCACATGTACAAGCTAATATTATCTTGTTAAGAAAACTGCAGATTTTACTAAAAGCCTATAAAAGGTTCCCCTGCAATAGTAACTAGAGAACATGTTTATTTTCTGTATTTAGTTAAGTTAGGAAGTTGCAAATTTACTTTTAAAGTGTGGGTGTTAGTGCCTCACCCACAAAAACACAGCAAGTTAAATTTGACATCTTATTCTAATTTTGTTTAGTGCCTACCACAAAGTTACTAAATAGGTCACATACAACAGACGTCTGTGTTCCAACCTTTCACACATTTTATGTAGGGCAGATGAATATGTCATTTCCAAACTATTCCATGTAATTTAGCTAGCTTATTCCACATTTGTTTTTCATTTCAGTCTAATTTATAAATCTACTTGTAATAAAAATGAAACTGTGCGGATGCAATGGCTCCTGTGTGTGTGTGTATTAGAGAGACAGAGATAGAGAGAGAGAGAGGTGGCTTGGAAACCTGATGCATGACGAGCCAAGCAACGGTAACCATGGCAACAGTTATTAGCCACTGCAGTTATTTTGTGTTAATGGAACACAATTATGTCAGTGAAGCTTTGAAAAGGCACTCTTACAATTTAACATTATAAAAGGAGACAACAAGCCTTAATAATTGCATTTATTATAAAGAGAACAGTATGACGCAACCCCTCTTAGCTTAAACCTAACCACACCGTACTTATCTAATTATGCCTTAAATGTTGCTGTCACTCAGACTGTAGATAGGACTGTGAAAAAGCTGTATGTGCTAACAGTAGTGACGTTGTTATTTTTATGGCTGCTAACACTCAGCTCCCCCCTGCTGCCTTTATTTAGTGCAGCCTGTTTGCTATTAAAAACCATGTCTGGACTCATTCCTATGGACACAGCTGCTTCTGGGTGATTAGATTTTGTGTTTGTGCTCTTCCCATTGACATTGGTGCATTAGAAACCTTGTTGTGTTCATTAAAGTTGTGGTTTGTGGTTGTGTCTAACATGCAGTCTCCCACTATCCGGCTAAAACGAAGGAAGGAGAGGATCGTAATTCTTTGATGCGTGCATAGACCTGATTAGAGGGCAGTTCTGCAAACTGTCTACAACTGTTTCTGATGAGACGGAGCAGTGCTATGTACAGTTGTTTAGGCTGTGTGGTGGAGCGAGTTGTATTTTTAGTATGTGACATGAGGCACACCCCTTTGACAGGAGCAGCTGAAGGGCTGTCTGCTGTTCTGCCTGTTGGATTAGATTTTGTCTGTGATGTTGCTCTGCTATTGCCATTTTTCATGACAGGAATTATGTGATTTATTATTGTATGGGAAATTTAATAGGTACAGTTAAAGTTGTAAGTTTTGTATCAATGCATATATACAGTACAACATCTTACGTGGTTCATTAGTGAACAAATCAACTGATTGATTTATAATTCAAACCAAATATGAATACATTGCTCTTATTCTTACACATATTCTTATAAAAACTTACTGCGATTTTGACTCGTTTTCTCTTTTAATAATTTTTTTTCAAATGTAATTTATCCCTTTAAAAGCAAACAGAATTTTCTGCAGTCATTATTCCAGTCTTCAGTGTCACATGTTTCTTCAGAAATCATTGTAACAAGATGATTTGGGGCTCAAGATTTATTATTATTAATGTAAAAAACTGTTGCTTAATATTTTTGCAGACACTGATTCTTTGCTAAATCAAAAGTTACATAATATAAATCAAACCTAACCCTAACTCTTTTGTATAAATTTTTTGTGTACATTGAAGAAATGTCTTGTTTCTGTAATAATTTCTTTTCCAAGTAATTTGATTAATTTATGATTAATTAATGATTAATTTATTTTGAAAAACTTGAACTGACTCCAAACTTTTGAACGGTAGTCTATTTGTTTATTTTGATTAGTTGTTAGAATTGTTGCTTAAAAAAATAAAATAAAACAATAATAATAATAAGAAGAAATATAATAAGAAAACATAAATGGAATGAAAAATCTTGCTTAGTTGATGTCTGACATGGCAAACAACCCTTTTTTTTCTGTTGTGTACTACTATGATAATGGTTCTTATGATGCATTTCTCCTCACCTTTCCTTGTCCGTGTGTGTGTGTTTGCCTGTGTATTTGTGGTGTTGTGCAGGTCTCTTCTTGTAGAAGCTGCTGAAAGGAGTGAGCCTGTCCCCTCTCCCTTATCGCCCCTACCACAGCACAACACCGCTCCTTCCCTCCCTGCCCACCTGCTCCAGGACACAGTCGAGTTCCCCACACCACCCCCTACCCCTCCGGACAGGGCTCCCCGTGATCCTCAGTCCCTTCCTCCTGCTCCCTCTGATCTACCCGAGGCTCCCCCTGCTGCCCCTCTGCCTCCTCAAATCCAACAGCTTCAGCACTCTGAGCCTTCAGTAAGGTAGGATATGAAAATTACTGAGTGTGCTAACTAATTGTTTAACAGCGTACAGTGTTTCTTCTTTGGAAGTTTGTGAGGATGCCGCAACCAAAGAGATACTGCACACTCAAATTTAGTTTGTATTATTTTTGCTTTCTGGTTATTTTAAGAGCTTTGGATGATTTCGCCACTCATATTGGCAATACAGTTCACATGAGGCGCTGCTTTTGAAATGCTCTTCATCCATCTAGTCTATTTTTAATCAAACTGGTGAGAATTTATGAATACTGATTAGATTTAATTATATCGATCTGACTGTTTTGTTGACTGTGCTGGTGATAATAATAAAAGCAGTGATGCTGCTGTGACACTGTAGGTACAGAACTGTACTCTACCTCATAACACCCTGTTTCCTCTGCGTCTAAGGGAATTGAAGCACCCAAAAATTAATTTGCCATAAAGAGGCACCAGGCTTTGTAAGCATCATTACAGCACTGTATAAGAATGTGTATATATATATATATATATATATATATAAAAATTAATGTTTAAAATGTATGTAAGTCATTATATCCACTTGTTATGCAACAAAATGTCAAACCAAGTGTCATTTCTGAAGAAATAATTCCAACCTTTTCTCATGACTAAATTCCTACTGTTTTAAGGTTATTTTTTAGTGGTTGAAGCCACTTTCATGTTGCTTGAAGATACTGTATTGCTGCTAGTGTGTTGCTACTATTGTAGGTGGCTTATTTTCAGCTGCGCACATTGTTGTAAACGTTTATAAATCAGTTAGAGGCAGTGCAGTGTTTGGATAGAGAGCAGGATGACTCAGCCACGTTGACAGGCGATGAGCTCAGCTTGCATTTCTTCTATCAGACAGCAGAGGGCGAGAGAGTGTGTGTTTCAGCGTTGTAACTGAACTCTGCTGCCCACTGCAGCACACAGCTTGTAAACACGTTTCAGAACAGCAATGCAACCTAAAACCGTCCTAAAAATGGTACTTTTAGTTTGCAGCTGGTGCAGTTACCTCAAAGGTACACGTTTGTACCTACCCATAAAGGGAAGCAAAATGCAGATGCAAGAATCTGATCTTAAAATCACATATGTGAAATGCTGCATTTGCATAATGAGATTTATTTCAGAAGTACACCACCACCATCCAGCCAGCCTAATATAAACCGATGTCCTGGGGCACCGGCTTGATGCATCTCAACATAAAACATCCATTAGGGGAATGAAGCCTGAGTCCTCTGCAAACAACTACCAAGGGCATTCCGTCTTTATTATTTCTCTCACACTCTTAACATTTTTTTCTGTTTCTTTTTCTTTGGAAGGCCATTTGTACTATGTATGATTTTGTATCCATTATTGTAAATTAGATGCCAGTATTTGAACATTGTACAGTTACGTTTTTAGGACACGTTCGGGAAAACATTTACAGTTTTGTCTTGGCAAAATGTCACCCTGTATACCTGTATTTATCATAGTGGTGGCAAACTGGAGGGTTTTATGGTCTTTTAACTTAACTTGTTCATTAGCTTATGAATTAAAAAACACAGCTGATTATTATTAATAAGTTTCCCAGGCCAAAAAGAAATAGCTAAATATGCTCTTCTTAGTAACTATGCTATGTTTGACTGTTAGTACAGCCTACACACTAAAAGCCCATGTTATGAATCTTTAAAAAAAAAACCTGCCTTTGCAATCTCTTTCAGTGACTGCACCGCTTGAAAATTTAATTTTCAATTTCCTGCATCTGAGCATGGGATGATGTTGTCAGTACACACTATACATTCCCACTCTGTGTGACAGCATTGTTGTAAATGCCTTTTATTGTAAAATAATGAGTTGTCACATGTCTTCCAGCTGTCTGATACAGACAACCATTAAATTGGCGACAGGTCTTTAAAAACCATGTCGCTGTTGCTATAATTTATCGTGGGCGGCTGTGTGTTTTCATCACTTTTGCTCTAAAAAATTCAGTGTGAGAGAAAAGTAGCCCCTGGCTTCTGCTGGGAAGAAAACAAAAGCTGCATGTAGATGCTGAAGAACACTGTGTTCCTGTGCTGGCACAGAATTTTCTAGAAGTGTAATAAAGCATATGTCCTTAAATTGCTGAGCTGAGGGAAGGGAAGTCATAATACGATGAGGCTTGAACAGACTAATGGTCTACTCACCAGCATTAGGATGTTTGGCTACAAAACCAGTGATCTTGACTATAACCTAGAGCCTTGGACATGCCATTGAATCTCCTCAAGCTACATTATTATCACCCTTTGTGTGCTGGAGCATGTTTTTGCTTTATGATAGTTTTGTTAATGGCAGGCAGTGGACTTGTAGAATAGTTATTGTTCATGCCTAGTACCAACTTTTGGCTGATCAGAGGTTTCACCACTACTCCCCTCACATTCACACAACGCCATTGAAGCTCAATGAAAATTCAATGAGCATTCAGCAACGTTCCCAGTCTCTGAAAAGTTATCCACAGCTGTTGTTTGCTGGATAGTGTTGCTGTAGAAAAATGAATGCTTTCTAAAATATTTTACTTAGTATTTTAATATCTTTTTCCAGTCAATATCTTCTTCACTGTCACTGCCCATATTTTCTTTTTTTGAAAAGACCCTTGGCTCAGGGTATCAGGTTCATCTTAACTTGGCTAATCTCTGTTTCTTTTGTGGTTCCTATCTATGTCATATACAAACACAGGAAAATAATAAAGCTTCGGTTAACTTCGGGGCTTGAAGACTTTCCCCACTCTGTGTACAGTCCTCAGGCTCTATATTGTAAGTAAATAGGCAGATCTGTGCGAAAAGCTCTTTGTTCTGCTTTCTCATGAGTGAACAATAGATTTATAATCCTCATGTTTCAGATGCCCCCACCATTGTCCCAATTTCCCACAACTGCTGCTGTCTCATGCTGTAAATCAATATGGATTAGCTTGACCTGTGTGAATGGCTACTGCTCCCCTTCAGGCTCGTAATCTCTTTTCTTTGAGTTGTCTCATTTTCACCTTCTCTCATTCTCATTTTCTTCTTAGACTTCTTTGTGATTTTGAATATATGCGTCACAGGAGAGCACTGGGACGGATGGTTGCTTCCTGGCATTAGTTCTTTTTGTTCTCAAAGGGGGTTGTAAATCAGAGAGTCCTCAAGTCTGATGTACATGTGGTTAATTTATACTTTATTAATTGAATTGTTTGGATGTTGCTGTGAGTTTCATGATGGACATTTATTTATTTGTTTTTTGTTTGTTTTTAAAACCCATTTGACACGAAGTTTTAAGGTTAGGGTTAAGTTTCTTATCCAGTAAATTTTTTGTAATATGAGCAACTTGCAATAAAAGCCTATTTTCACAGGGGAAAGTAAATTGTGCGATTTAGGGCAATAAAAAATAATACAAACAGAGAGACTATAAAAGGTGTTGCAGGAAAAAAGACAGGAGTGACCGCATGTCTCAGTTTATGTGTAAAAAAGTGACCTGTGTCTTTCAGCTTGGCGTGGGGTCGGCTATTGTTTGCATTTACTGTGCTGATTGGCACAAGAGACCTCAAATCGACAGGGAAAAGCTGCTCATCTTTTAAAGTACTCCGTTCCCTGGGGGAGTGAGATAGAGAGAGAGAGAGACAGGGGGGAGAAAGAGAGAGAGAGCGAAAGAGAAAGGGTTAGAGAGGGAGGGGTTATGGAGAAAACCAGCAGCCGCTTTGCCAAACGGCACAACAAGCCAATGAGAAGACAGAGTTGAAGACAAGAGAGCAGGAGCATGGCTTATTCCCTCCCTCTTCTCTTGCTCTTCGCATCCTTCCACAGCTCTACCCATGAGGCTTAGCAGTCTTGTTCTATTGTTGTCAAGGATACAGAGTGAGCTACAGCCTTCCCCTGATGCAATGTAGACAGAGACAGAGAAGGAGTCAGAGAGAGGGAAAGCAAGGGATGCTGAAGGCTGAGAGCAGGGTGCATGCGTGCCCCTGATGCCATCTGCTCCGGATCTACTGCAGCACACCAGCGTGTGTCTGACGCCAGCCCAAGGGCCCTCAGGACGTGAGACGTGGAGGAACAGGACGCGCAGGTTGGGGGGAGGAGGAGGGAGACGGGTGCCAGTGGTAATCATATAGCAGAGGATGGGAGCAGTGGAGTCCGCTGAGAACGGACAGCCCCCCTGTCCCTCTCAGGAGCGTCCCGAGAGCATGTGAGTAAGAACCAGAAGAGCAGATAAGAAGGTTCTTGACGACCTCATGGTCGTTGTTGTTGGTGGTGGTGGTGTTTTCAAGCACCTGATTTGCTCACCTGGTTTGAGTATTCTTTCAGCGATGCCTGTGCCGTGAAAAATAAGTAATACATATAGTGTTTGTCGGAGAAACGGCACACACAAAGGAGGAGGGGATTGTTGTTATGTCTTTGTGATGTCACGAGCAGACATGCTGTTTCTTTACATTAGCCGTGTACTGGAGGTAGTAAGGCTCTGTATGTGTTTTTGTGTATTGACGTGTGGTGTTCCAGTCTGGCAGGCTTGCAGACGTCTGGACGGGGGAGTAATGGCTGTATTTAATAGGAGAGAGATGTGTGTTTTTGTGGGGGATGGAGGCTAATGCTGCAGCATTGAGAGAATGAGAGAGATGCTGCTGAAATAGAACACTGAGATGTGTTGGAGAAAAGGGGGAGGGGGAAAGAGAGCGAGAGAGAGTGAAGCTATTTATGTTATGAACATTAAGAAAAGCAGAATGGCATTGATCATAACAAATATTTTGTGTAGGTGGTGGAGTGGTGTTTCTATCTGGTGTAAGATGGCTGTAAATGTAAACGAACCCATTCTATCATTTACGGTAGAAAAACACATTTTTTATTTTTCTTCTGTTCACCCAAAAATGAAAATTTTTGTGGGGAAAAAAATAGACTTTTGTCTGTTTGTAACGTGGCTCTTTTGGTCACCATTGTGATCAGCAGAACAAAGAAATTCACACAGGTTAGGATCCACTTAAGGGTTAGTAAAGTGTATTATTATGCAAACATTCCTTTAAAATAGTCTGTTAAACAATTGTGTGTCCATGTTTAAGAAGCATATTCTAACATTTAAGGTATTATGCTGTATTTAATCCTCCTCCTATTGGCCACAATGGTTGTTTAACTGTTATTGCTGTTCAAAAAACCTGCATCTTCTGGCTCTAGACAAAACAGCTGGGGATGATGGGAACGTTTGAACCTGCTCTTGTTGTCTGTGCTTTAAGTAAAAGTATTGGAGCACGATACAGTGCTGCTCATTCAGCTATGACTAACATAGATTTTAGTGTCTAAAGTTTGGCTTATGCAATCCCCTTTTGAGAATTCTTACATAACAGTACCTGCATAGTTTATGTGGGAGTTTGAACCTCAACTCTTAAAGCTTTGTATTAGATTTAACATTTAGTTCACCTGCTGTACAAGTAGCTAATCAAGACACAATGGAATCTGGTGGAAGAAGCTTTTAGCACTGCCTTTAATAAAATACTGAATTCATACTCCAATATAACTGTCATTGTATTTAAATGTGTGTATACATATATAAAATGTTCATGTTTTAAAAAAAAAACATAAATCTGGATAAAAACAATGAATGTTAATCTTTAATATTCGTTATTATACAAGATTTAGGGTCAGTAAGAATTTATAAAATGTTTTTCATTTACTTATGTTCATTAAGACTGCATTTATTTTGATATTAAAATCTGAAACAGTGTTTTTGATATATGTATATATATATATATATATATATATATGATTTATTATTAGTTTGTCCCATTCAGTGTCATGTGATCCTTCAGAAATCATTTGATAATAATGATCAAATCTGTTTTTTCATGATTCTTTGATTAATAAAAAGGTCTAAACAGCATTACTGTCACTTTTGATCAGTTTAATGTGCCCTTGCAAAAAAAAAAATAAATAACTGACCCCAAAATTATTAAGTGGTAGTACTGTACTCTGGTATACAATGGTGGTACTTCGACTCGATTTTAATTGAGCTCTGGTGCTTTATTTTTTCATACTAAATATTTTTTAATCAGTTTAGTGGCATAATATCTAAATGAAACCTATTCCACTGTGAACAATATCTGTATCATCATTAATGCACACACTGTAATGTTTCTCAGTCTTTTAATGAAAAGCTCTATATTTATATTTCAGTTCTGACTGCGGTGTCACTAGAACTTACCCACTTCAGAATCCTATTGTCATATCATGAGCACAGACATTCAGATCTACTGAGAAACATGTAGACTGCAGGAGATTTCACGCACTGCTAAGCATTCAACTCTGTGAAGATGACAATCATGTGACCTGCAATTTCTTCCAACTTTTCAACTGTTTAACTAGCACATACATATTTTGGCATGTAGCCTACTATTGGCCTACCACCACTTCTGTGACTTCCAGGTTATCTGGAGTTTGCAAATGTGTTGTGAGGACCATTTCAATATTCATGCAGTATCATGACATGTTTACAATAGGGGTGACATAAGGGCATCATGTGGCCTTTTGTTCTGACTCTGTGATGTCACCATGAGTCCATAATACACACAACCTAGTGTATCTATTATTACATACACTAGGTTCTGGTAAATCAGCTTTGAAATGTCTGGTGTGGCTTGCATGTGACCAAGAGCTATGCTCCCTCATTGTCTCCTATCCCTCCTTAAAGCCTCTGAGACTATGTAATAGCGCAGTACTGAAGGAGATCTAGCACACATAAAATATTGAGAGTATTCCTGAATTATTTGATAGTTCTGGTGGTGAAAGCTGGAACATCCCTCCAGAGAGGAAGCGGTTTTTGCTGAGGAACCTTGGTCCTGGAGTTTATATGCACTGTGGTTTTGTGGTACTGCAAGATTTCCGATTACTAATGAACACATATTATATAGTTAGCATAATGTTTGCATCACATCTTAGGTGGAACTGAAGCATTGATTATAACTTGAGTTGGCTGGAATTATGCCTCTATATCTCAATAATTTAACTGTTTAATCAGTTTATATTAAGATGAATGAAGTGTTGAATAAAGTCTAGGTGTAAAACTGCCAAAAGGAGTGATTACCCCATATAACACTGTGATAGCCATTAATAATTTTTTAGATATGTTCTCTTTTGACTTTGTATGAAAAAATGTATTCAAGTTTACTTTAGGTGAACTTAGAGTTTGACGTTAGGATTGGAAACTGGGCCTCTGTTTGAAACTGAATGTTCACATTTGCCATAGTATAACATGTACACAACAGGCCATATGCTAGTATTCCCGTTGGAGCACAGCCTTTGTCTTCCTCTACTGGTCAACCTCTGTCATTACACCAATCTCTAGTACACAATGTCCCCCCAGCATAAATTTTTTTTTTAATATTTTTATTTTTTTAATCAAGATGCTTTTTTCTTAAAATTCAATTCTGTTGAATTTTAATTTCAAAATAAATTCAATTCTGCTTATAATTTAATATTTTAGAAAATGCACATAATCTGATCCTACAAGAGCATCGTGTTAGTCGTATATGT
>JAUCMU010000024.1:9336562-9350393 GCA_032275025.1 Enteromius treurensis
GGATCGGAAACCGGGCCTCTGTTTGAAACTGAATGTTCACATTTGCCATAGTATAACATGTACACAACAGGCCATATGTTAGTATTCCAGTTGGAGCACAGCCTTTGTCTCCCTCTACTGGTCAACCCCTGTCATTACACCAATCTCTAGTACACAATGTCCCCCGGCATAATTTATTTATTATTATTTTTTTCTTAAAATTCAATTCTGTTGAATTTTAATTTCAAAATAAGTTCAATTCTGCTTGTAATTTAGAATTTTAGAAAATGCACAAAATCTGATCCTACCAGAGCATCGTGTTAGTCGTATATGTTAACGTCATTAATAGCAGATGTGATTTTAGATCTGTTTCATAACCACCGTCCTCTCTGACAGACTAATAGCTGTCCTTTCGGTACAGGTTAGCTTTGTTTGAACAGTATTGCGGGTTGTCACGCTCACAGCAGTGTCTGTGGCTGGAAACCAGCAGTGTTGTTCTGAGCCAGACAAGCCTGGCTGTCTCCAAGCAGTCGAATTCACCTAAAAATGCCTCATGTCTTCTGTTTCCTTTAGCTTTTCGTATTATGTTGCTACTCATTTATTACAGATGTTTACTTGTTTACCAGATATTCTGACCCTGCAGAATCTGCAGGTTCTTATGCTGATTATTTTCATTGACTGCATTTTAAAATTACAGCTGGAAATTGTAATTAACCGCCTCAGTAGCATTAATGAAAATGTTCAATTAAGTTAAAATGAACAGTGATGCATTATTTATATATATTCCACCATTGAGAAGCGAGTTTAAAATATAGGCTCAGATGTGGAAAACCCATACTTATTTTTTTTTAAAACCCCCGAGAGAAACATAAGCTTGATGATACAGCGTTCCACCTAATTTCCTCTGCAGACTTTTCAGAAATAAATCAGCGTTTTATTTTCCCATACCACAAAATAAATGGGTTTTTATGTGTGCTAATAGACTTCCTGTGCATATGTGAATCTGTGTGAAAGAGAAAGAAATTTGATGCTTTGGCTAGGATTTTGTGCAAGTTGCCAGTTTGTGCGTTGTCTAGCACATGGGAGCATATGTCTAGAGAGCACTATCACCATAGCAACAGTGCGCTTGCCAGATATGTGAAAACATCCCTGCATGGGCTGAAACGCTCATCAACTGATAATTATCTCACCCAATGTCATTAACACACTGAAAGCTGTCAAATTAGACTGGAAGTCTTTTGAAATTCACTTCTTGCCATCTGTATGCATTACAGCACTTGTAAGCAGCATGCTTTTTGTATTACTCTAATTCTCTACCAGTGTCAAATTAGAGCATTGCATCCCGGTGATTTTTTTGTTTGACCTATACTTGTCGATTATTGTAACCTCTCATTCATTCCCAGTATATCCACTTACACCTTTAATGAAAAGCCATTGTTACCTTTGATGCAATGCAGAAGAGCTTTTGCCGTTTAGCATGCATTTAAGTATTTTAAATAAAATGAGATGATCAGCATCAGTATGTGTTTGTCAGGAAAGATATTAAGTACTTCCTTCCATTCATTCTGCTGAGGTTAGCAGTGCAATGAAGAGAAAATCTTTTATTTTGCTAAGCAACTGCAGGGTATTTCCTGTCAGTCATCACATTAGTAGGCCTATGTCATTTTTGGAATCTATAGATACAGTATTTAAATTTATTAACGGTTGACTGACTGTAAAAATGTTTACTTAGCACCGTGGAAGACTACTATTTTGGCTTGCTGAAAAATGTGACTCATGTTTATAAGTGTACACTGTTCAGATACAGAATCATACGATACGATACAACTTTGTCTTAAATTTGTTCTAAAAGAAGGTTCACTCACATTTACAAGACTTTATCACGTAGACAATACACAGACAGGACACGTCCCGGACCAAAAATAGAACAACAAATTCAAAGCTATGTTACGGTTTTAATTTGCATGTAAATTATTCAGGTCTGGGTTGAAGAATATACTTCAGTACAATTAGATTTTATTGTAAATAATTCATTCCTACAGAGAAAGACACCAGAAGGCTGGTTTATGCTGATTTGCTCTTGGTCTAGATTGTGTTGCTGGTTAAGATACCTGGTTAGCATCCCATGCTGAGAATTGCATCAAAGCACATGCAGGTTTTTTAGCAGGGAATGGGTGTGTTCACTGCACTGAAAGCATCAGTACGTTTATCAGAATTTGATGCAGCAAGACTGAGCATATGACTACAGCCAAGTCCTTGCTGTATATGCTTTAACATGAGTTCAGATGAAGAAAATGATAATGGAATTAGCATAAAAATCCTGATTTGTTCAGTTATTGCAATACAGCTGGGTATTTCAGCTCGGAACGAGAGTAAGAAATAAATAAAATGAAGTAATAATAACAAAAAAACAACAACATATATATATATATATATATATATGCACACACACACACGCAGATTTTCTTCACATTAAAGCAGCCCAAATCTGTCCTCACCGTGGGGGTGGGAAACGTGCCTGAGGATGTGTTAAAGGGAGAGAGAGAGCCAAGCAGTGAGTCTGCAAGTGGCGAGTATCTGCAACGGGTTTCATTTGGATAAAGCCCACCTTCAGCGATAGATGGTAGAGAGAGAGAGAGAGAGAGTACGATATTGAAAAAGAGGGAGGGATGGAGAGAAGGGGATGTAGCACACAAAGGGATAAACCCAGAGCTTCAGATTTCAGGAATTGCCATTGGGAATAGGGAAAAAGGTGTATGAGTGACCGTGAGGCTGTGATCAGTGATAGATATGGCAGTGAGCGCATGGCAGGCTCTGTCTCCGCTGCAGTGGGCTCGCTGGGGCTGGGACTCGCTGCTGGGAGGGACATCTGAAGAGGATGGGGCAGATCCAGCACTAGGGCTCTTCCGGCGCCTCAGCTGGACCTCCAGGCATGATTACATGGTCCAAGGCAGGCAGAGGTGAGCGTGGTATAACAGCAGAGAAAGGAGAGTGACTAATGCGGTGAGACTGGGTGGGGGTCTGCACATCTGTCTGAGGCTGCGCCTTTGTTGCTGTGTTTGGACTGTTGCTGTACATTCGCCTGTGCTATCACATATTGTGTCAGATTTGTTTATAATGGCAAACGTTACCAAACTGACATTTTGTTGTATTGACCTAAAAAGCGAAACGAGCATCATTAGTCTCGACTGAAATGAGAAATGTGTTACTTGGTCAAATAGATTCAGTGGCTGAGAATATGTGTTTGAGCCGCTGTTATTGGTCTCCTAGCTGCAGGTTCAGCGCTTTAATTTCCATCTGCAATAATCCACCAGGGCCTACTAGACACTTGCTGATGCTGGTGTTTGTTCATAAGGTCTGGCACACGATGAATGATTGTTTAATATACTTTAGATGTATCTGATTTTATTTGATCCTGTAGTGTTACTACGAGCTGTGATGTGTTGTCTCATAAATTGATTTTGCTTGTTTGCTGTATGTTTTTTTGTATGGAAACAAAACAGACTTGAGGTTTATACTTCAATGAGATTATTAAATTAACTCTTAATTCAATATATTCAGACCTCCTTCTGTCTCGCTGTTTCTTCTACAGGAGTTCAGACTCAGACGGAGCGTTCGAAACTCCTGAGTCCACCACCCCTGTGAAGTCTGCTTCTCCACCAGTTTCCCCAACAGAGCCCCCCTGCACCACCTCAGAGGCATTGTCCCCAGAACACACAGGTACGTTTGGATCTCCATTCCATGACAGTTCATATCACAGATAGCTTTGTGTGGAGTCAAATAGATTTACTTCTCATTTGAATAGCTTCAGGAGGGTTTACTGGACTTTGAAATGCTTAAGATTACTGGAAATTGACAAGTAGTGACATTGTGCCTTGCTTTGAACAAATTTTGTAATATTTAATATAAAGCAAAAAAATGGACCGTATAATAATTGACACTACTATAGCAGATAGCACAGAGCTACAGTAAATTGTAAACTAGAAATATAATCTATTATACTCTATAATCTATTAACTCTAAAAACCCATGGAATGTTATGGAAAAACAACATAGCTGTATATAGTTATTTAGTATCAAAGTATTGTTTTTTGCCTATAGTATATGTAGTTTAGATGACAGTTTGTGCTTTGTTGGAAACAAAGATTATATTCTTTAATCAATACTTCTGTTTCTCCTAGAGTCTTTTTAAACCAGTATTCTAGTTAGTTTTTTTTATTTCTTGTTCTTATTTACAAAAAAAATTTAAAAAGGAGAAGAAGAAAAAAACAACACAAGAAAGGGCTGCCTTTTCACCATTTTTCTCAGACAGGATAACTGTGGTCTTTGTTATCAGACACTGCACCTGTACTCCCTCTAGTGGATATACAGTGTGTTGCTACTTATTTTTATGGAAAGATCTAGAAAAAAAATCTAATAAACGTTAGTATTACTTTTCGCACTATATCTTTGTTTTTAAAATAAAGTAGTATCAATGCATTTGTGTGTACATATCAGTCTCTATCTTCACAGCTTCCGCTGTTGATATCTCTGCCAGCGAATCTCAAGACCCAAATGAGCTTCAATCTCCGAGTCGCTCTAAGTCTACAGCATTTGATGAGGACAAACCAATAGCTGCTAGTGGCACCTACAACCTAGAATACTTAATTGCTAATGACCCCATCCCAGAATCAAATTTTGGGTCTGGACCATCAAGCAGAGCGCCTTTGACCCGCTCTCTAAGCCTGCAGTCTGGTGAGTTAGAGAGCCCAGGAGACAAATCGTCAGCAGGAACCTTCGACAAGCCCATTCACCCACGAGCCGAGTCCTTCAGCTTAGGAACAGAAAGTGCTCCGGGAACTCTTCGTAAGGTGAAGAAACCCCGTCCAGGTTCCCTAAAAAAGAAATCCCTCTCCCGGCAGAACTCAAACCCAGAGCATTCCTCTTCCAAAACAGTCTCCTCTAGCAGTACGCCAGAGGAGAAAAAGAGAGGGAAACCACGGCCTGAAAGCCCCTTGCAAACCCAAGAGAGGCCTAGCTCCTCTCCCAGCCCTAGTCCTAGTCCTGCTGGTACCTTACGGAGGAACAGGATAAAGTCTCGAGTTGAAAGTCCTCCACCTTTGGCTGAGGAGGTCACTGCCAGCTCAATATCAAGTCAACTCCAACCGGTGCTTCCTGATCCAGTACCTGAGGCTCCAACTGTCCCCGACGAGGAGTCTCCTATCCCCCCTAGTGCCTCCTACAAATGGGATCCAGACAACTTTGAGAATATTGACCCATTTTGTACAGGAGGCAGTAAAGTTGCCAACTCGCCGGTCTTAGGCAGGAAATCCGGTTTTACATCAGTTTCAGAGACCCCTGTTGCTGTAGAGGAGCCTCGTACTTCTCCCCCTGTTAAAGAGCAACCCATTAACATTGAGGAACAGCCAATCCCCAAGCGCCAACCAGTCAGGCTGGAGTTTGACTATTCAGAGGACAGTGGAGAGGTGCCACGCAGTACTCCTCCACCTAAAAACCTAGGCAAGAAACCAGGGGCCAAGATGCCTATCCGAAAGCCCAAACTGGGGATTAAGAAGGCCCCTCCACCCCAGACAGAGCAGCTAGACAATGCACCTGTCCCCGCATTTTCAAATGACATTGATGATATCCCGATCTCCAAGGGGTCATATAACTTTGATCCCAACAAGTGGGATGACCCTAACTTTAATCCATTTTCTTCAAACACTGGTATACCCAACTCTCCTGGCCTGTCTAGAGGATCTTACAACTTTGATTCTGACTCCTTTGATGGCTCAGTCGATCCCTACAAATCATCCAACAAGATGGGAAACTCGCCACCAAAAGCTGCAACTTTCGACAAATCTGACAACGAGAATGACAATGATAACATTGTTGAGTTAGGGGATCACAACCAGAACAGACCTGCCAAAAACAAGAAGAAGCCTCTCAAATCGTAAGTCTGATTTCATTTCATTTAAAAGTGCATCATTGTGCCAGTCATCTATTGTAGTGCGCATTTTCTAATAGTTGTACATTTTCTTGTTTATATTTCTAAATGGTCAGGGACATGTGTATATGTAAGTGGGCATTAGATCTTTTGTCAGCGTCTGTCACATGTCTGTTGATCTCATGTATCACAGGAAGTCCAGCAATGTCTCTCCTCTGTGTTGTTTCCTGTAAGTAGAGATATGGTGAAAGAATAAGCATCAGTAATAATATAACTTAACATAAAATGTCACTTTAACATGTTTTAGCTCATGAGCTCACTGTCAGTTGTTTTATCATTCATACTCTATGACTGATTTCACATTACATCATTCCACGTCACCTTCATCTTCCTCTGCTCCATGTTTGATATTCTCCAATGAAAATGTGTTGCCATCTAGTGGACCCTCAAACAATTGCAGTTGACTCAGACACGCAAAGGCACACAGGGGTACAAACGTTAGGCAAGGAAACATTTTATGATTGGGTTACTATGAGCATGTGATCAAAGTCAGGCTTTGTTGACGCTTTAAACAAATAAAAATAAAACATTATCAGAATTCAAGATTGATAGTTTATCTGAATGAATTCCAAATCAATATTTTTAAGAGACTCATTTCAGAAATATTACCTCCTTAGGGTGGCCTAGTGGGTAATGAATATTACAGGTTTTATTCGGTTTAATTGCTGGAAAGCAGAAACTGTGACCTGAAATGTTGGCAAGGGAATTTTTATTGTACCTATAAGCAAGACATTTTTTTCCTTCTCTAAGACCCCCTGTGCACCCTGATTCATTATTACAGCTGTCCAGGAGCAGTTTTAAATAATATTACTTTCAAACTGGGAGTTTACTGGATCATTTGCTCCCATTTTAAATTAATCCAGTAAATATATTTTGCACAGCTGAAAACTTTCCTCTATAGTTCGCACACAATTTAAGAATTAATATCTGAAATATTTACATCACACTTAAATCATGAAATGTGCCTGCAGCGGCAACAAAATAGGATTTGAAATGCTTCTGTTATGTGAGGCATCTGTCACTTTTTTGGGTCACTGAGCAATTTAACAGGGGCTACAGGGATTAAAACTAACTGGGTCAGGGCAGAGACTGTGGAGTATTAAGGATACCTAACCCTAAACCACAAATCTTCCCTGCATAATCACCATACTTTTGCAAAACATATTTACAAATAATATCTAAAATCTGTTGGTCTTAATTTCTTGTCATGGTTTCAATCGTAAAAACTGCATTCACAAAAAAAGTATGTTTACAATAAAAAAACACACATTTACACAAAGAAATACAAACTGAAAAACATACTGTATCCCACTAATAGAAGCACAATCTTAACTCATGAGATTTAATCCTTAATAATAAGATCCATCATTTACTGTAAGAATTACAATGTATTTGCATTGTCAAAAGGTTCTTTAATATCTTTATCTGAACAACAAAACAGGTATGTATTATTTAACTTAAGCTTTTATTCAGCAGAACATTAACTGAGCAGAATCTTTACCAAAAAAAAAACCCCTACTGTGTATAGTAAATGTGGTTTTGTTTTTGGTTGGACCAAAAAAAAAATGGTTGGGCGTTCTCTTTTGTTCTCTATTGATACTTTAAGAAGTAACCACACCTTTCTGTATTGTTTTCTTAAACAGCAACACTTTCAGAGTGAAGAAATCACCAAAGAGGACTCAGATTACTGAGCCATCTGCTCAAGTAAGTTAAGGCGTACAGTCGCCTACAGTACACTCACACAGTCACTGCAGATGTTCACTCTGAAGATGATCTGTTTTTCTTCTTTGCTGTCACCTCATATCATAACAGTGTTGTCCTGTGTGTTCTCCACTCTCGCCCTCCACTTCACACACACATAATCACCTGCAGGAGCACTCCCCTGATGCCAATCCCGAGCCGTCCCAAGATCATGCCACAGATGAGGAGAAACTTGCTTCCTCCACCAATCAGAAATGGACTAGACATGACGTAGAGGTGGAGCTGAACTCTGACCCCCAAGACTTCCCGCAGCCGACTGACTTTACAGCTTTTGTCAATGAGAACAGTTTACCAGCACAGAGTGATGGTGAGAAAGTGGAGGAGACTCTTATTATGTTACATTAAATTATCTCGAATTATGGATTTTCCTACCTGGTCTTATGGCATAAATATATCTGAGTGCACTTTTTTGTGAGACACGAATTATGTACCAATAAGTACGTATCACTGCAGTTTCCAAAAGAAATGAACACTAGAGGCAATAAACCTCAGACACCTAGCTCACTGAGTATGGAGATATACTTGAGAGGTGAGGAGCATTGGTTTGAATCCCGTGTTAACTACGGTTTGACAAAACAGTTAAAATTTGCGTAAAAGGAAGTTGAAATGGCACGGTTGCATCAACAAATGCGTTTTTATATCAGCTTTGCATTTGTTAACACTATTGTGTAGGTTTAGATTTGGTGTTAGTCCATGGATATTTCAATTCTGAACCACTGCAATACATACATATCAACTAGAGTGCGGATCGGGCCACATTTTTCTGTCCGAGCCCAGCCCGCGTCCGATAAAGCAGTAACCGAACCCGACCCGAGCCCACCAGGCATTAAGATATTTATGTCCAAGCCCGATCCCAGCCCGACACAGTTAAAATCAATTTTTGTTTGGAAAGCCTGCTTTTATTAAGCAGCTGTAGGAAGGCGTTCGGAAATGTCAACAGATGAGAGCATCAGTGCACACGGGGCAAAAAGCGCTGTTATTAGACAGGCGCACATTCGCACTGATGTGACCGAGCCCAACCCGAACCCGAGCTCGGGTCGGGTATCCTTCCTCTGATATCTGTAAACCTGGTTTAGCGCCACTCAGTGGGCATTTCTCTTTGCCGAAATGTGCAGTAAGGCACGTAATAATGGTGTTGCACAAGAAGTGCACAGAGGTGCATATTTTTATGACAGCAGGTTGGGATTTTCTGTAAAAATAAGAGTAATGGTTTTATCAGATTCACCTATCAGACAATTTCCCACATGATTCAAGTTTGCCTACAACCTCAAATGACCCAAAGCTGACCCGTTTTATTAGCCTTTGACCTCCAGGGAACCATTCACACCGCAGGGCAGTTTCTGCCTGAAACTAACTGGGTCAGTAGTACAGAGGCAGATGAATTATACTGCCACTCTGATATTGGTTCTGTCAGTCTGAACTGATGACCAGCATAGAAAGAATATTCTTTGAAAGCCTAATATTATTTTAAATTCCTAAACTTTTATAACTTTAAACGTTTAACCTGTTAAATGTTCTCTGGTGTCTTTACTGCAGTTACAGACTATGAGATTGAATACATGGAAAAGATTGGCTCCTCCGCACCTGTGAGTATCTACCTGAATCATTGACACACTAAACTTAGGGAAATTTTCTAAATTGTCACAAGTGTGTGTGACAAACACTAAACTGATTTTAAATTGCAGTCCTTTGTATTTTTCTGAATACGTGCATGTTTTTTTACAGCCTCTCTCGGTGAAGAAACCATCACTTTATCTGAAACTTGACTCTGTGACAGACAGTCCAACAAAGACTTCCAATATGCAGGATTCAGAGCCCAACTCTCCCTGCACTGGGTAAACCAAACTGTGTGGATATATTTTCTGTTTAAACAGGAAGTCTGTCTGTCTGTTAGTACCTGCTGTTCGGCGACATAACTGCTCCATTAGTTTGACAAAGTCATTTCTGTTTAGTCAACTGTTGAGCAACTGTAATGCCATGAAGATTATGTTAAAGGATCATATATGCTAAAGGTGGAGTTTGTGCATACCAAAGGTAAAAAACTGTCATCCTGGTAAAAGCTACTATGTGTTTTTAAAGTTTCAATATGTGCCTTTAATGTATTAGTATGAATCAGGTGAATTTAGAGGTGAATATGTTACAAAAATGAGTCTTTTAGTTTTTGTACATTAGTGTACCATCTGTTTTTTTTTTTTTGAGAAGCCATAAACTCAAACTCAAAGCCGTACAATTAGATTCTCATGGGCTTTTTAAAGTGATTTACTGTACTTTGGCAATGAATTCCACGTGTTTAATTGTGTTGGTCTGACTCTTGACAGGAGCTTTGAGGAGATGGAGGCTCAGATCTCGCAGGGGAAATCACCTGTGCTGCCTCCACGTGGTGCTCGTGACTCCTTGGCCTCAGAGAAAAGCAGAAAAAGAGACAGCCAGTCTCAGAGCCGAACACAGAGCAACGAGAGAGATGGAGTGGTAAGTGCAAACCAATCAAACCCCAAAAGAATCAGCACCTTATGTTTTATAATGTGAATCTACTACAGGCACTAATTTATCGGATGCATTTACAATGCTACACATTTTTAATTTCAGTCTTAAAGGAACAGTGCATCCTAAATAGATAAATAAATGATGTCATTATTTACTCATCCATATGTTTCAAAAGCATATGCTGCATATTTGTTTCACTGAAAGAAGTTATTCAGAACAGTATACACTCCTTTTTTTATATAACTCCCAATTATAACCATAGTAAATAATGGCAGATTGTTTTTTTTTTTTTTAAGACATTTATTTTACTAGGCATGCAGCTTACTCAGGGTCTCCCTCCAGAATCAGTACCGCAGAATGTTTATTCATAAGCTTCATAAACCCATCATAGAATTGTTATGATGCACTAGGCTAAATTCAAGCTTGCCCTTCCTTACTGACACCCAGACACCTCCTATTCCTCTTGTCCCTCTTCTGCTCTCGGTCCCATCGCAGTCCCCCATCCAGGCCCCCATGGATCCCTCAGAACTACCCCTCTTAGACAGACTGTCTGATTCACCTGCCCCTCTCAGCTACCTGGAGCCTGATCTGGCAGAGACCAACCCCACTGCCTTCGCTCAAAAACTGCAGGTGTGTAGAGAGAAGCCTTCCAGTCAACTATCTCTTCTTTCCTGGACCTTTTCAGCTCTGTGTGTGTGTGAGAGAATGTCTGTCTTTACTAGGCTCTGTTTCACTGTGTGTTTGTTTATCCCTCCAGTCTTTCATGTACTTTGTCTGCTTTGTTTTGTCTCTCATTTTTTGTTTGCCCCCAAGTACTTGGGGTCAGGAGATGTTAAAGGAATAGTTCAACCCAAAATGAAAATTCTGTCATATTTATGCATCCTTAAGTTTCTAGAAGACCTAATTGCTAGAAGTGAAAAGGAAATAGGACTGGCAAGCTCTGAATTGAGTAGAAACACTATAATAACGAATTATAAAAGGGCAATGATGCATTAAATTGATCAAAAGTGATTTTTACATTTACTTTGTTATACATTTTTAAAATAAATGCTGTTCTTTTAAACTTCTACTAAAGCAAAAAAGCAAAAACTAAAGCAAAAAAATGCAGCCTTGGGGAGCACAAGAGATTTCTTATATAGAAAAATCCCTGACATGAGATTCCCATGACAACAGATTTTAAATAGTTTTAAATAATTTTTTTTACTGAAAGACAGAATTTTCATTTTGGCTTATTTATCCCTTTACCTATAAGTAATAGAAAGGGTCAGTGGCTCTCTCCCCATACACAACATCGCTGTAAAATGTGTATGAGTGTCTGTTTGTTCGTGTACAGTATTTGTAAGCTTTTTTTCCCCTCAGGTTTAGTGTTTGCGTGAGGCCGGTACAACTCTAACCCCTCTTTTCCTCCTTACCCCGTTCCCACTTCATGGGTCACTCCCCCTTTCCTCCCCTCAACTCTCCCTTGTGGCCCAGGAGGAGCTGGTGCTCGCAGCCCTGAGGATAGAGGCTCTACAGGTAGCCAAAAACATCTCTCAGAGCCCCACTTTGTCCACTGTGTCCCCTCAGGTACTGAACTGAGCCAGCCCGCACCCGTGTGAGTGTGTGTGTGTGTGAGTGTGTGTCCAAGCACGAGTGTGTGTGTGCGTGATACCCCCTTCTGAACCAAGCCCCTGACTGCACCCTTGGGTATGAGTGTGAATACCCACCCATAAACTACCTCACCATACTGTGGACGTGACATCTCACCCCTGGTTCTTTAACCCGGCTCCTGTCCCCCCGATTGGTGCTCCTGTTTTCCCAATCCAACACCCTCTTGAGCAAAAGAGGTGTGTTTTTCCTAGGGCTTTATGACAATCCTGCATGTTCGCTTGGACAGGAGATCCATAGAAACAAAGGTCAATGTGACTGGGAAACTTACGCTGTATTTAGACTCTGTATTATTACAACAAATATGAACGGTTTTCAGATTTCGTGATTTATATGCTTATCCTAAAAAGAATATTTTTATAGCTGAATTCCTCGTCACATTCATGCTAGTTCCTGGTTTTGATTTGTTACTAATTTACACTAACTCATTTGAATACAGTGGGTATACAGAGCATCTGTATGCCTGGTTTGAGGCCGCTGGTGTGGCTTTACATGAAGCTTAGCTCAGATCTGCTTTTAGTCATGTTTGATGAGTGACCGTCACCTCTTTCTCAGCATTTGTACATGAAATGGAATGAACAGACTAATCTTGTGTACACAAACATGCACATGTACTACAACCTTTCTAACATGCCTCGTATTCTTGCCGCTCCATTCTCATCATGTTGTCTTGCACGCTTCGCAGTCTCGCCTCAAGAAGCCCAGCCCACGTCGCTGGAATTTCAACGGTTCTCGCATGTATAAAGTAAGAAGGACAGAAAACGTCCCCTCTAAAGTCTAACTAGGTGTAGTCCATATATTCTAATCCCACTGTCCCTGTACCACCTTTAGACTAAACTACCATTAGTCAGAAAACTAGGTCTTCAAACAAGAAACATCTCATCCTTCTCTTGTCCTTTCTGTTCACTGCCGCTAAAACCCCCCAAAACAACTGTTAATCATAATCAAAACCTTAATCATTATTTGTCCTTTTTCTATTTGAAATGAAACATTACGTTCTTAGAATATATACACACACACACACACACAAATATATATATATATATATATATATATAAAACTTAGTATTTAGATTATTAGTTAGTTTATTATCCTGTTATAATTTTTGGGTTTGGGTTTGGGTTCAGTAAAATTAAAATAACTTTTTTCCAGCAAGAATGCGTTAAATTGATTAAAAGTATTGCTGTCAAACAATTAATAGCGATAAATCATAATTTTTTTTGTTTACAAAATAGATGTGTACTGTGTATATTTATTATATTTACATTTACAGTATATTTTGAAAATATTTTCATGTTTATATACATTAATATATTTATATTCTTATATTTTATACTATATATAAATGTTTTGTATTTATAAGCAACATATTTTTCTTAAATATATACATGCATGTGTTTGTATTTATATATTCATAATAAATATGTACAGTATACACACATATATTGTGTAAACAAAAACTTTTATTGATTCATTGATCATAATCGCAATTATTCAATTGATTGCAATTAATCATTTGACGGAAAGACTTGTACATTGTTACAGAAAATTTCTATTTCAAATAAATGCTGTTTTTTTTAAATTATTATTTCTATTCTTATTTTTCAATAAATCTTGAAAAAATGTATCATGGTTTTCAAGCAACAAGACTTAAGAACCAGAATAATAAATATATGATAAATAAGAAATGTTGATTGTGTAATGTGCATCAAATTAGCAAAGTGCAGACTGAAAATTCACTGTTATGGTCACAGGATATATGAAACAGAAACGGTAATTATTATAATATTTCACAGTAATACTGTTTTACTGTTTTTTTTTTTTACAATTATGTTTTGCGCACAGACTTTTAAAAAAAGCAAATGATTATTTATTATGTATACATATATTAATACACACACATACAGTATATATATATAGAAAATATTTTCATGTTTATATACATTAATATATTTATATTCTTATATTTTATAC
>JAUCMU010000024.1:9361228-9371677 GCA_032275025.1 Enteromius treurensis
ACTTCAGAGATATTTTACTCATAAAAAATTCTAGGGGTGCCAATAATTGTGGCCAACAAGTATTGGAGAAAAACATTGAATGTTTCCAATAAACACCACCAAGTATTGTCTGGAAATAGTTGATTAATCGCAGATGAGGTCAGGCATAGAAAAACTGGAGACAGCTGCTTTTTTCTTGTTATGGATGTTTTGTGCAGGTAGTGCATAACGTTTTTTTTAACCTCTGTTGGAAGGTTTTTGGTGTGGGGAATAAAGGAGATAATAGCATTAATTCCAAAACAGTGATTTATTTAAAGTATGCATATATTTTTGTGTATGTGTGTACAGCTGAATAATATCTTTAGTGACTTATAAGACATCATGGATAAATCTACGACTCATCATGGTGTTCTATACATTTCATATATAAATTTATAGAATATTAACTCTCTGAAATATTGGAACTCTGAGACCAACTCAGCTGAAAGGAATTAATAGTTTATTTTAGTGATTAAAGAATGACGTTTTAGATAAATGCTTTGAAAAAGAATGTGACCTTCATGCTTGCTCTTTACTGGCTCTGTACTTATAAAAGTTTACCTCATTTCAAACAGCCTGAATAGTCTGTCTGTAAAATCATATTGAGTCTATCCTGTGAACTGAAGCTTAAGCTATCAAAGAGAGTGACTCAGAAGCAGCAGAAGGATGTCTTTAGGGTGAACTAACAGTGCTAAGACAGACATAGCAGATACTTTTAAAAGGAATGTCTGTTTCTGAAGGTGTTACAGTCATCGAGTTTATGCGTCTGATCTTGTTGGATTGAACTTCAAAGCATGTTTGCTGAAAAAAATGCACTTTTTGAGAGATGATAGCACATGAAAAAGGCTTAACTGCAACATGTACTGCTGGGCATGTACAAGACAGTTAAAACACTGACATGTTATTCTGCTGTGACTTTTGTTGACTTCCCTTAGGTCTGTTGAACGAAAGCTAAAAAAGGGATAAAACATCAGTGTTATGTTTAGATTTCACAGCCCAGCGAAGTTAAGATCAAGATCTGTAGATTATCTTGAAGGATCTTGCATATTTGTCGCAGTTTAAAGCTGCTTCATCATAGAAAGAGTGTACATTAATATATATGTGTTATTATGAAGTATAGTGACATTTTCCTGTCTCCACACTATAAATGGCATATAATACATCAAGTTTGTTTGCATCGGATGTTTGCAATTATTGTGATCGGTGTAACAAAGTAATATGTGCCTTGATTGTTGGAGCTGTTCAATTGAGCCATGGTTCTTATCTGTACACTGAATATTTCCTTCCTTTCATTTAGTAATTAATGCACCATATCTGTAAAACAAAATAAAAAATAGAATAGAATAGAAAATAGAATAAATTGTGTGGTGGTATATTTTTTAATTATAGTTTTTCGTCATGTTTGTAATAAATAAATATGTTACAAAAATTGCATAAAATATTCTCATTCATTTTTCAGAGAATGTATCTGTTTATGTATTGTATTTTTATTATTACCCTTAATTACAAATTGTTATTTTAAAATGTATTGTTAGTAATTATGTTCACTAAAAGTATGCTCATACTTTCAATGCCTGAAATTTATTATTATTATTATTATACTTATACTAGGACTACTACTACTAATAATAATAATATAGATTTTATTCTCATTTAACTTTATTTTTATGTTTTATTTATACTAGAAAACATGTCAAAATTACAAAAAGCAATAAAAATTGATTGGTCAGTACTTGGCCATTTTTGGGGAATTTTAAAGTTGAATTACTTTTGCACCTTCTTTGTCTCTATTTAGGTGAGGCGCTGAAGTGTTACACCTGCATGGGCTCCACAGATGAAGACTGTAATCGCCAGGGCTCCAAAACCTGTCCGAGCTACTCAGATGCATGTGCTGTTGTCCGTGGACATGGCAGTAAGTTTAATGGGTGCATAGTTAATTGTTAATCTTCCTGCATGGATGGATGAGGGGAAACTGTGCGAGAACATTTTTTTTATTTCCTTGGATGTGAGAGATAAATCACATAGGGATAAATCTTTAGAAAAATCATTAACGACTGTATGTGTGTGTGCGTGTGTTTCAAGGCCAGGCACTGGCTCAGGTTGGTGTTTAAGGAAGACAGACTGCTCTGTCTGGCTCCAGCTTAGAAATAGCAGGAGGTCTACAGCTTCCTTATGAGGATCAAGGCACATTAATATGTAATCACGCTCTCATACCGTTCTTGTCTTCTTAGGTGGCGTAATGAAGTCGTGCTCATACAAATCCTTCTGCAGCCAGGCTAACAGCCAGGGTTACAGAGCTCCAGGGGTCAAAGTTCACTGCTGCTACTCCGATGACTGCAATGTGGCAGGACACGCCACCAGAATCAACACAGGCTTCAGCTTCCTCCTGGGCCTTCTGTTATTCGTCTGGCATCTGCTGTCAAACTAATACTTCTCTAGACAAGCTGACCTGGCAATTACAGACCATTACCATTGTGGAACTTGACGGAACTCTGTATACTTTGTGATTGTTAACATGCATACTGTTAAAATACCACACTGCGAATGTCAGCCAGTGCACGGCCATGGGATGGTGCATGCAATGCGTATTAGGTTAATAAAGCACACACACACACACATACAGAACTTCAGATACACAGATTTTGTCACATTTCTACTCTGCATAAAGCAAATGTATTTATTATTGCTCAGACTTTCTAGGAATTCAAAAAGCCAAAAGCCTTTTTATTCTGTAGGCCAAATGAATCTAACTCTATTATAGGGATGGTTCTCTTAAAAATGAAACCCTTGTCGTCATTTACTGACCCTCATGTCATTCCAAAGCACTAAAAAAATTATAAAGCTTTTTCTTTCCCTTTTAACATGGTTTTCCTTTAACATTTTACTTAGATAACTCCAATTGTGCACCTTAGTAAATGATGACAGAATTGTTTCATTTTTTGGTTAATCGTCTATTTAAAAGCCATTTTGTTGTAATGAACAGAGTTTGGTATAATAAAGAAAGAGATGTTTTAAGATGAGCCTCAAATAGCTCTCTGGCTTGTTTGGCTTTTGTGTTTGATTGTAAATAAACACTGCTTTTTCCTTATGGTTCAATTAGTGTTTTCAGTCATTCATTCATTTTTTTTTTTTAGGATTTAGTCTGGAAACTGTGAGCATGACAAATGGGTGCTTTTTTTATTTAAACGCTTCTATAATTAGTAAGAAAAGTATAGGCTAAATGTTTTCTGGTGGGAGAAAAATGATTGAATGTATCCATATCAGTCTGCATCTATATCTTATTTTGGAGAACATGTAAAATAATCATTATATGCCTATTCTCAGGAAGTTGAAATAGCCTTTTGTGTCTTTAATGTTATGATCTTTATTTATGTATTTTCTTAAGGAAATGTTCTCTTAAAGAATTGATGAATTGATGTTTCCACCGACATCTTTAAGTGCTTTACTTCTACTCAACACAGGGTGCCGCTGTAAATTTACAAATGAACAGGAATCAAGCCGTTAAACGATAGGTAGGCTGTCGGAACGCAGGCAAGTTCCAGGTCACCCCTGAACGCCTGACCAGGCCAAGGTAGGCACGTCTGGCGGACGGATTGGTTGTGTTCGCATTGTAGTTCTTCCATTTTTGAGCGTAAGCTCCTACAAACTTCTTGAAGTTTACAAATAATAGGCTATTAATCGTCACAGGTGTGGAGGCGTGAAGTGTCAGCATGTGCTTAACGTTAGTTACGCCGTGTTTATTTATGGTTAACGCTAATCCTTCCGTATTCCTAGTTTATCCATCAATTTACAGTGGCCGAAAAATTCCTTGAGCATGCAAAATGCATTTATAAAACTTGCTTCTTAAATAGAGTGGCCATGGTCGCCTTAACTGATATTGTATCCTATTATCTTTGTGTTTAGTTGTAAATATGGGCTGTCCTTCAAAATTTGTAATAAGCTTTCAGAATAATTTTGTCATTTTAATTAACGAGTTAACTTTTTTTTTGTCTACTTAGGCTGATTTTTTTTTTTTTTTTTCAGCTAGCTTTGGCTATTTTTCCTTGGAAGGTTTTATTTCAGAGCCCTAAAATTGTGCTGGTCATTAAGTCAAAGCAGGACATGAGGTTGTTTAAGCTGTAATTTAAACTTTGACCTTTCTGTCTGTTGTGATTTCTGTTGCGTTTATTTTTCTTGCTTTTGCATTGGATAAACTGTCTCTCTTCTTTTATTCCCTGGGCTGAGTCTTTCTTTTGACGGACAGGTGTGATAGTGTGAACAAGCTGCCCCAGAGGGGGATAAAGAATGACCCCAAACTGTGATGCTCCAGGGCCGTTCCACTGGGTGCTTTGCTTGTGTCAGTCCTGATCAGTCCTCATCAGCTTTATTTGGAGATTTCATTCTCACTTTCAACAAGACCTAATAGTGCTGCGGGTAAAGCTGCAGATCACAAGGCTAAAGAGGTTTGAGTAAAATCAAGTGTGCATCTTCCAGTTATTCAGCGATCTCATTTTTAGGGCTCCTGAAATGGCAATAAGGGAATTTTTCTACATGGAAAGTGCTTAAGATGTTCTGATGTCTATTGACTCACTTTTTTCAATGCTAACACTGAATTTTTTTTATCATAGTACACAAGAGAGGTACCTTTGTGCTAATAGGGAAAACGATATTTAGAAAAAAAAAAGCCTTATCATTTTTATTTAAAATATGCTACGGCTTGCCATCTGTGGCATGCGAAAAGGTCATTGCTATGGTGACCATCTAGGACGAAATTGCTCATTTGATCATCCCTAGGTAGCTGCTCAGGTCTAATCCATTTCCACCTAGGGACACTATTACTGTAAATCCCATTTTCACTATGGAAAGCCTTAAGCCACGTGTCATTTATTGCGATGCTGGAAACGGATGATGGTCGTTTTGATCTCCTAGAAAGTCTTGCCAGTACACGTTGTGCATTTTTTTTTTTTGGTCCACACATGAACTATATCATGTAAGGTTCTCGTAATTGCTTTTTGCAGACTACTAGAATTTTAAAGAAGGTGATGAATAAGTTCATTCCTCCATCTCATGTGGGATGGGTATCATTTTGTTTTCCAAACTTTTGGTCAAAGGTGTAACAGGTACAGTGTTTGGGCCAATGATATTACATTAATTTTGATCTATTAATTTATTTGAAAACATATATAAAATGCCATTCATACCTGCACACACATTCTATGAGTTGGTTTTATATTTCTGAAATTAAAAGGCATTTTGATGATTTTGTGACAAGAATTAAAAAATGGACTTTTCTATAACAAGGCATGATTAATTCAGGTTGTGGTGCGACTGCTTACAAATATAATGAATAATTGATAAATATAATTTTGTTTTGGTAAGTAGTGCTTTTTATAAAAATGTATTTAAAACATTTAATACAGGCATTATTTAACATTTAAAATACATTTAATTTTTGGAAAAAATTGAGCTTAAAATCAAAGTATAAAAGCTTTTTAAAGCCATATGAAAACAATTGGAATACGAATAGTGGATTTTTTTTTAGGAACTTGCCACTGCATCTGTTTTAAACAAGGATTAAAAAGATTCATTTTCTATATTGTGTCCTCTTTTTGCACATTACATCATTGACCTATACTGTACAGTATGTGCACAGTGTTTTGAAGAAAGAGTTTATTGAGCTGGTTGAAAGCCAGTCGTGACATCAGAAGAATAGATTTTTGGACTTCATGCATTGACCATATAGATAATGAGCAACAGCATGGGTCAAGTGTGTCATGTATCCCACAAACTGAATGGGGGCACTTACTTTAGTAGGCCAAATCAAATACTCTCTGAGCCTGTTTGGGAGGGAGCAAAAGTGTGGGGTGGAAAAGGGAGCATGTGAGATGATGGCTGTGTTTACGAGTGCGCGGAGCCCGGCTGGCTGGCCTGGGTTCAGCCCGCGGTCACTGGTTCTGGGGTCTCCGGGTCCTTTTTGAAAAAGATCCATGAAGCAGAATTAAAGTGATCTACCTCCGGACTGCGGACCCAGGGCTTTGAAACCAGGGAAGGAGGAGGTCACAGAGGCTTGATAGAAGAGGGGTAAGTTCAGAAACAGGGTTTGGGAAAGGGAGGGAGAATAGGAATAGAGGAGTTATGCATAATCAGTCTGGCCTCAGCTACTTTGAAATTAACCTAATAGTTTGTTCTGTGGAGCTAATATGGCTAGCAAGTGAGCAAGCACAACAAAAGAGACACAACGTCATAAACTTTAAACTTGAGACTGAAACATATTTCATTTATAATTGATTTAAGAAGACATTTTGCATCTGACAAATGAAACCATCTGCAAAGAGTACTGTTTTCAGAAATGTGATTTCACAGAATTTCACAAATTAATTTTTTTAATTGATCTGTTCGTGTTACAATGGGTTTAAGACCCCTGTGCCGTTTCTATATTTTATTTTTTAATCTAACACGAAATCTATAGATTAGTTTCCTGTGAAATTGAAGTCTAGCTAATTAAATGAGTTTTTTTTCTCACATGTTGTTTCACACTTCAGACTATGATTAATCATTTGTCACTGCAGGCGACTACTCGGTTTCCACAATTAACCGTGCGCTTCCCTGTCAGAGCAGGTTTTTTCAGTCTAGAACATTTTGACTGAAGATTTAGACCAGTGCCTCTGAAAGACTTAATTATATGGTTTTACTCACGTGATAATTATTCCAGATTAGTGTTCTTTGCAGGCTGCCACATCTGACGCATGTGAGATGACACAATCTCTGGTGTGTTTTTTGAGATTTAATAAGAGAGCTGATTAAACTTTTACTTCCTCTGCAACTATATTTAAGCGGCATCATTTATTTTTGCACATATATTCATTTAATCAGATTTGTATGTTCAGCAAGCCCTTAGAAAATCATAAATATCAAGAGAAAGTCAAGAGAAATGAATTGTTTGCCTTAAAATAACAAATATGAATACTCCTCAGCATAAATGAGAGGCTCTTTTTACTCATCCCCCTCTGGGCCACACTGAGGGTAAATGTGCCCATGAATATTCCAAACTGTGACTCTGCTTTAGCACTTCCCTCTGATTGTATGTGATTTTGTCCATTGTAGTGCAGATAAATCCTGTAAATTACTGGCAATTAAGTATTTTAACAGTCCCACTGTCCTCTATAGACAAGTGAACAGTTATTACAGTTTTGTTTATTTTTTATTATTATTATTATAATTATTATTTTTTAAACATATTTTATATATCACAGTTAACATTATATTATTATTAAATTATTTGTGATCACATTTTATTTTATTTCAGTTAGTTTAGGAAATGTTTGTAATTACCTTTTAATTTTAATTTAATTTAGTTTCTAGCTATGTTATTTTTTTTTTTTTTTGTAGTTTTACACTTACTGTATGCTACTGGGGTGATAATCATGGTAATGCTGGTGTTCAAAAGAATAAAAATGACTACCAAAGCGGCAAATGATTACCTACCAATCAGAGTCTGCTAATAAGCTTATGTGTTTTTGCCAGACTAAACCTGTCGGAAAAACGAGAATTACACATAGAGGATGTATTTAGTCACTTTAGAGCAAATGAAAAAGGCACGGATGGAGTGGAGCCAAACTCCCAACCAAAGCCAAGTCACATCAGTAACCGCTGCGCCCTGGGGCAGGGGCAGGCTCAGTCAGCCATGCCATGCAACTGGGATAATTAGTTTTGGAAACGAATATCAACTGATATAATTGAGCATTCTCCCCTAATGAAGATCCTCCATGTTGTCACTGGTGAGACACTAATTGAAGGGAGGCTGAAGGGGAGGCCATGAAGGGGTGACAGAGCCGCGCTTCCATCATAGACTGTCAAGTATATTATGCTCTCTTTGCTTTTATGGAGGTTCAGCTTGTTTCCTCAGACTCAGTTTTTGTTTGCTTGCTTGCCTCCTTTATTTTGTGTTTTAGATTTGGACTGGGAGGATGAAGGACTGCAGAGCAAAGGAGTATAGTGAGGGAGGAAGACGGGCGCTGTGCAGGTAAAGCCCAGCTCAGGAAGGGTGAATTGAGGGGGGAGGTGTTCAGTTTAGTTGGAGCACAGGTCGTGTTGGGGTTTCAGTTGAGAGATGCAATGGGTTGAGGAGAAAGGGGTGAGGGAGTGGGGGAGAGAGAGGAGGTCACTGCGAAATCAGTTCAGAGGATAATAGGGGAGCAAATTGGTTTTGACAAGTTTGTGGAGGTGGAAGTAATGCAGTCCTTTAAAATGAAGAGGGCAAATACAGGAATACCATGAGATAATAAAGGGAACCGGCAGGGAGGGGGAGAGAGAGACGGGCCTCAGGCCAGGATTCTCAGGCCTGTGCAGTCTGTACCCAGTGGCACTGGGCGAGAAAAGGGAGCCTGGCGCTACCAACAGACGGAGGCATGGAGCAGCGGCTGCCAGGTGCCATAATGGAGGAGGCACAGCTGGCCATGTTCTTAACTGTCCAACTGACTAGCCAACTTCCACATGACTCACCGCTTGGACTAGAAATGAACTTGATTTGCTGCATTGTCGAAGCACAAGGCCAGATAGCGTGCTGTTACCTGTCGCACGATGCACTTAGCGGGTCATATCACTTTTCTTTTTCTTATCTTTTTCAATTACAGCTTTTCTGGAACAGGCGGAAGTATATTTCGGGTCCAAACTCGGATTAGCTGAGGGCATGAAAACTGCAGGACATAAGGGAGCATTAGACTGCTGGCATTTACAGTACTGAAGGAGCTCTGCCTGAATCAGCCTCCATTGGCTGAAAACTACAGAGAGTGGAGCTTAAGCGCTTCAGAACTATTTATAGGAGTTTCAGAAAAGTATTTTGCATGAAAATGCTCACATCCGAGGCCTTTGTTAGCAAGCTGATTCAAGTAAGCTCTTGGGTGTATTAAACTTAAATTAAGAGCAGGCTTTAAGTCGAGATGCTATCTTACGTGTTTTGGATAAATGAAAAAGAAACTTCATGTTTTTTCTTTGATGACGATGAGCAGGAAAGCAGGTGATTTGCACACACTCAACTGAATGTCAATCTCCTTAAACTCTGTATCATACATATATATGAATTCTTTTGTCTGAGAAACACAAAACATATGCTGTAAACAACTTTGACTGTTATGTCATGGACAAAAAGAAACTGTGACGATATCTTGTCCACAGAAGAAAGTCAAACCCATTCGGAACAACATGAAGGTGACTAAATAATGATTTAGCCCTTAAATCAGTCTCTGCAGGTTCCCATCCCCCTGTTTGAGGACGCAAATCCCATTGCGTTTAAACCCTCATTAAAAGTTTCCCTGACAGATGCGGTTTCACCCCGGGTTCCGCTACGGCATGTTTACACTCTGTCTGCTTCCCACTCAGTTCATCCAGTGACTGCAGTGGGCTGGTAGACAATGACAGACCTTGGCAGACAGTTACGAGATGATATATTCAGACTCCTGTCATTAGTATGTATCCATCTATAATACGCTCCTACTCTTGGCTCTTACTCTTGCTCAGGAAAGCCTGCCATTCTGTTGGACTCATCTTATGTTTGCATGCCTGTTGAGTGGGCTGACATTACACTTAATGAGAAACTGCCAATTTATAAGGACTCTCCTCACGTAACCTTGATAAGGTGCCAGCTGTTGCTCAGATGGCAGTTTGGATGGGTCATGTCCTCTGTTACAAGAAGAACTCGTTCTGTAAATCAGACTCTATATCTTTTCTTAATGTTTTGGAAAGTAGGCTTTAAATCAGTGGTTGTTTGCGATTTTAACATTAATTTTTGACATTTTTTGCATTGTCAAAAATGCATGTAATAATTTTATAACAACTGTTTCTACATTTTCCTGTATTTAACTTTAAATGCCTGTTAAATTAATGTACAGAAAAGTAGGGATGCAGTGCACTAATGATAACATTTTGGCTGATACTGATAACTAATTTGCTTGCAAAACCACCATTAGTTAGGGTGACCATGTGCCATTTTTCCCGGACACATCCTGGCCAGGATTTCTATATAAAAGTGTCTATTTACACTAGGTGAAAATAGCCCACCTTGTTGGCAGAAGCTATTAACATTAACTCCACCTACCAATGTGTGATTGGACTAATCAACATTACAAAAGACAGTTGTCAGTCGTCAGCTCCAGTGATGCAGATGGTTAAGCATGTGGTGTACTCTTTTTTGATGCATTTTACTGTCCAATAAGTAGTATAAATAGCAGAAAATACTATTTAAACAGTGTACATAGTTTATAGCTATTTGTGGTTAGTGTAAATGGCATTTGACCAAAAATGCAGTTTTGGCTTTGTTCGCATGTGTAGACCGATCAGTGTATGACAGGGGTGGGGAACCCTGGTCCTCGAGGGCCGGAGTCCTCTAAGTTTTTCATACAACCCTGCTTCACAACACCTGACTCAAATCAAATGGATCCAACAGCCAATGAAGTT
>JAUCMU010000024.1:9379639-9394122 GCA_032275025.1 Enteromius treurensis
ACCGGCTATGCGTTATTACTTTGGAGCGGTTATTATTCGAAAAGAACGAACCTGCAAATGTCTCAACTGACCAATCAAAATCAAGCATTCCAGAGAGCCGTGTAATAATGGATAATAATAGGATTATCATAATGTTATTAGATTTTCTTATTTATTGTGTTGAGGTGTTATTGTGTCTTCCATCACACAGTATGTATATGAAATAAATGTATATTCATTTCTACTTTAAGATACATGAAACTTTTCAAGTTGAGATAATATTAATGAATAAAAGTAAAACATGCTCATTGTTTGTTATTTCTGTAGCATTCACAGATAATAGTTTAACAGATAAAACCGGTTACACTTTTAGTAACATTTCTTGCTCTCAACAAACCATTAACCATGAATTTTGCCTCAAAGTCCTAATTTGCTGCTTATTAATAGTTAGGAAGGTAATTAAGTTTACATATTGGGTAGTATTAGGGATGTATATATGGTCATGCAAAATATGTGCTTTATAAGTACTAAAAAGCTGATATGTTAATAAGCATGCCTATAAGAAACTAGTTAATCCAGAGAATTGGTCCCTATGCTAACGTGTTACCATTAAACCCTATTAAGTGTAAATACTGCTTTATTATTAATTACAAAATGTTCTTTATTTTTCTTCCTTTGACTTCTTTTGTAGGTATTATGCCATTTTTCTTTTCTATGTTGGGGGCTGAGAGTCTAGGTGGCGATATAGTAAAGTTAAAAGATCCCTTAGCTAGAGGGACTACCTCACAGGAGACTGTGTCATTGAGCTCATAGCCTGTTCGTGTGTCTCCCACCCTTCACAGCCATCAGCCTTTGTGTGTTTCATTTGCACCTCTCAAGCAGATGGGCCGGGTCTGTCCTACAGGGACATTACCTGATGATCAGAACAGCAGCTGTGTTCTCACTTAGCTCAGTTTGTGTTGTAGAGGTGTGCGTGTCGAGTGTGCGAGTTAACATTAGCGAGCCCATTTAAGCAAGGGCCTGGTGGCATCGAAATGCGCCCACGGTCTGCGGACTCCACCGGCGGGTAGAGTGAAATCATTTCACATCAAAGCAATCACCAGCAGAGCCTGAGGTGCCGTTCTCACCAGCAGAACTGACACACCAGGCACCATCGCAGCGCACTCAATCTCTCCTCTCGCCTCCCAAAACCAGGCTGTCACCCCCGGTCACACATGCCTAGCATTTAAACACATGCTGTAACACATACACACTCATGCAAGCAAACCTTCGCGTCTCTCCTCTATCAGCCCTATGGAGCAAGTGGCTAATTACAAACCTTACTCCAGGCGTTCTGGAAGCTTGCACCCAGCTCAGAAGCCTCTGTGGCCTGCTGCTCTGTGAGTCCGACCGCAGAGAGATGATGGAGAAATGGAACTGTCAGCCTGGGTGCTACGCTGACACTCTGGGTGCAAATAGGATGAAACTCAGCACCATCTCTTGGGAGTCTGTACCCATAAAGTGTGTGTGTTGTTGTGATATTTGTGCTGTGTTTTCAAGGGAAAATAATTTGATGTGTATCGCAGCAGCTTCAATGACCCTTCCGCCCCGCGACTGAGTCTTATTATGCACCGATATGCACACACAAACCGTGTTTGGGAATAACTAACCTAACTAAATTGTTTAGCAGCATGACTGCTGCTCACCGTAGCTTTTTCAGTGTCTGATTAGCCTTTATATAATGCCATATTATGCGCAAGCTGAAGTAATCAAACACTTTTGTCTGTCTGGCTCTTATAACAAGATTCTTTGGATTGAATTGCTTCATCCTAAAGGATCATCTTTCTCATATGTAGAGTGTTTGAATTTTTCAATTCGTTCTTCTATGTAGCATTTCTACATTCATTCAAATGGTTGTTGTAATTGTACAAAAAAAAAAAAGACTTACTTCCTACTAGGTAGTTTTAGCAGAATTTCATCAGTATGTCTTTTAAGTATTGTAGTGTTTTTAGAATTTAGGGCTGTACAGTTAATCCGAATAAAACTGAAATTGCAATGTAGTTTATAATGAAGGTTGTTATTGTGATTATGAAAAATTTAGTGCATACAATATTTTATTTACTAATTTAATAATTGGTTAATTTAATTAAATACATATACCGTACAGCATGTTTCATAATAATATAAATAATATAAATAATATATAAATAAAGATGCAACGCTACAAAAAAACACAGAAGACCTGGAAGTTTTTTTTGTTAGTATTTCTTTATTTAATGTAATTAAATAATATTTTTTATTTATTTATTTTTTTTTTAAATTAGACCACAGACATGCAGAAAATTTCACTTGGGACACACAGCCCTATTTACTCATTGATTTATTTTTAAGTAATATTAAGTAAGTTACTTTTAAAAATATATTTCCACCTTAGTTTCAAGGTGCAGTGGTAGTACTGCATTGTAAAAATTATGGTTAAAAAAATGGCAGCTGTGGTTAAATACGGTAGCAACATTTTAGGTTTTATTTAGGTTAAATTTACAGTTAAATACTGTAATTTCATTAACTGATATAATGTTAGTATATCATATTAAAGTTGTGGAATCTGTTTTGTACTTTTGAAATACACAGATAAGCACCAAATGCAGACGAGTGAACCCTTCGTTCTTCCTCTCTGGGTCTTCTTAATACACACACGGCTTGTTTAACCACCATGGGCCATAGAGCCTTTAGCCTTGCTGCTCCTTGCCTTTGGAAAACTCTCCCAGCTAACATTCGCAACTTAGAGTCGTTATCACAATTTAAAACTAAACTCAAAACTCACTTATTCAGAAAAGCTTATCTTACATGATTAAAATGTGCACTCAAATCCTGGCCTCTTCTTTTCTCTCCATTCTCGCTACCTTTTATGGTTTATTGATATTGCTGTTTATTGCTATGTATTGTTGTTTTATTTATTGTTCCTGATGTACGATGACCTTGTCTGATTTGAAAGGCATCTGAAATAAAATGTCAAAAAAAAATTATTATTACATTTTGCTGCGTACACCAGCTACGATATGCTACTTTTGTCTGCCATCAATCATGTACAACTGGGCTTCGGGAACCTCATTTTTAACAAGTGACCAATGGGACTCATTTAAATAGCTTTTACCAGAGGGAGACCAGCGGCAGAAGATGATGATGAGACTCGGATGTAATGAACTGGCTTTGAATTAGCGCAGTTGTAAGCAGGTCAACTAGCATTCATGTGTGTGAATGGCTGGAAGCAGAAGAGTCAAGCTGATTCAAACCGAGGGACACCACGGAAAATAAATAATAATAAAAAATAGGTTCATGACGCCCTTGGCTGGAATTGGAGCTTAGTGTAATCTTTTTAATAGTGGTTTAAATGACTAGACGCTCTTATTTACCTCTGGACAGCAGACAGCTGGTTTGACAGGTGCTGGCAGCAGTGCTACGCCTGCATAATCAGTGTCCGACTGGTTCAGTCACACTTTGGGTTTACGGAGAGCCCTGTCAGACACTGCTATGGGCTGTCACCATGATTGCTTTTGTCAAACCAGACATCGCTAAGATTCCTGGATAATGATAAGCCCTTTGAAATCTCAGCATGCCTGTGTTGTCTGACAGGCCGACGGTCCGGTCACTGCTGATTTTGTACAGTCAAAAGCATTTGTTAACCTATATTTTGCAGGTGGGGAGTGCTGGGACGGACGTCATTGATGTTATTTTAAAGCATTAGTGTGAGTTTTTAAATCAGACAGGAAGTTTCTGACATAATGAGAAAGAAATTAGACAGCTGAGGTTGTCTTGCAGCACCCTGGTCTCTTGCTCCGGGCATAGACTGTCATTAGGAGTCCAGAGAACTAGTTGTACCGCTGGTCACCCTGTTATTAGCGCTCTTCTGATTACGTTTTCACATCATTCTTCATCTTTCCTGTAGTTTTACCTCAAGACTTTGGTGTGGTATCATTAGCCGTGCTGAACTGCTGACTTCAGTTCTGTGATTGACAGCCGGGTCGAGTCGTCTGGAGGTTTTCGTATCTTGCGTCGGCGTGCTACCTGCCGCTAATGGCAACGTTCCCCAGACAAGGGCTCCTGAATTAGCATCTGCCAGTCTGGGAGCGGGTTTGCGCTAATCAGCCTGGGATGGGGAGGAGAAGGAAAGGAAGATTTAAATTACATCTTTTGCAGTCAACAGGAGGAGCACATGAAAGCAGGGTGTCCTGCCATCTTATCAAACGACTGGAAGGCTGGAGATCAGTTCTGACAGAATCCCGCACACCTCGGAGACTCCGCAAGCACATCACCAATTAGGATTCTTTAATGATTTCTTGTATTAATAATAAATGGCCCGGGTTTAGGGAGGGCGTGTGTCGGATATGAGTGTGTGTGAGCGCTGAATGTGTGTATTACTTCATGCGTAAGGGGCTGAGTTTCATCATGGTGTCAGTGACAGTTTGTGGCATTTGTGGTTACCCCTCTGTCCTAATGCAAAAATCTGTTAGAGGTCTCTAAGGAAACTGACTCCACATTGGGTTTCAGCTGGAAATCTGAAGAGTGGAGGCTCGTGAACTGCTGAGGTGGATGTCGGGAAGCTGGGGCTGCTTCACTAAGACGTTTTCCTGGAAAAAGGTGCCACAGCTGAAACTAGCTTTTGTTGTGACCTTATAGAAAATATTAATCACTTCTGCTGAGCACCTGGTTGGCAGCATTGTTGGTGCGCTGTTATACTGTATTATTATCATGATTAAAGACTAACACAGAGGCCCTAAATTAGAAGGACGCGTATATGGAGATGAGGAAAAGAAAATATGAAATACTCGTATGCGTTGTAGGGTTATATAAAAGGAAAATCTTCTTTTGGAGTGTAATCTGCAAAAAAAAAAAGTAGGTCGACTCGGATCAGCAGATAAATTTATCGTGCAAAAGTTTCCTTCAGAAAAGAACAACGGACCGGTCTGTAAAAGAATGAGATTGGGAAGCAGTATCCCTCAGAGAGGTACATTGGTCATCTTTTCTTTTTTTTAGATTGGATCTCTCTGTGTATATAGGTAGGTTTCCACCCACATATTTGAATGCAACATTTTGTTGTGATGCTGTTTATTAAAAATTGCCGGATGAAATTGCTAAGAAGGCAATTTTAATTTTCTAAATATGAATGGCAACACTTTAATAAAAGCTCAGACTTTTTTGGTGAAATTTATTAATCAAGGTTAAAATGTATTTCTACCAATACTACTACAGTTTTAACACTTCAAAATAAATTGAGCAAGCATGATAATAAACAATAGTGTCATTCAAATTGAAGATTAGTAATCTAGATTAAATAAGATTAATAAATCCAGATCAGTAATACCTAGACAATCTATATATATTTTAGTTTTTATGCATAAACTACGATGGGGGAAAATTCTAGTAGCAAGTCATGTGACTTTGTAATTTATATGTAAGAAAACATTAATCTGGCCGTTCTGAAATGCCACAGCCAAAGCCTGTCATCAAAATGATTGGCTGCTATGACCTCCTAGAAATGTCTGACATTCTGTCGCTCCCAGACATTTGTTACTGATCATTAGTAAACATTGTCCAGTTTGTCAATTTCATTGCGTTTTGTCTGCATGCGCTAAACCGTAACCATAATTTATTGCATTTAATAAATGAACCACAGTTGCATTTGTGCCAGTTTCCCTGAAAGTGACAAATTTGTTCTCTAGAACACATGGGACGGTGCTTTATTTGCAGATTGTATTTGCAAATGCAACTTTAGAGCACATGATTATTTACAGTATTTAGTTTGCCGCTCTCTCCTATTTGCATAACAGAAAGAAGATCACACAAAGGCCCTGAGCTGAGAGGAATGATCTGGTTGGGGTGCCCTCTGGGTGATTTGTTTTGGCAAGAAGCGTTTCTTTGACGTGTGTATGTGGCCATGGTGTGTCGGCTTGCAGAGGCCACAAGGTGAGGTGGTGTGATGTATTGAACAAGACTGACCTTGGGAAGGGTCTGGCTTTCACTCCACATTGCTCTGACCCTGCTCTATCCCAAACGTTGGCTGCCATCATAACGGGTGCACTGAAAAATGACTGGATGGTGCTTTTTCTCCTTTGTCTCTGTGGATTCATATTTGCCATGTTTTGTTTGGTTGTGCAAACCTGGTTACTAGTTCTGTCAGCTGTAGTCAGCAGGTCATATAGCTGATAAACTGTCGCACAAATTAAGTTTTTCCAAAATGCTCTGACTCCATATGACGTTCGTTCTATTTTGGGTGTAACGCTGTCATCCTATTTTCTCAGACTCGTATCTGGTTTGCTTCGTAGTGTCAGAGGAGCAGGCCTCCCCTGAAGCACCGCTGAGTGTGGAAGGTTGCTTGGCAAGTGCAGATAGTGGCCGTGTTACAGCAGGGGGTTCACAGAGTCAGCAGTCTGGAGGTTACTTTCATTATCAGTCTCTGTTTGAACATCCTTGGCTCCAACTTAATCTGAGTTGTCACAAATGCTGTTTTTAACACTGCCACAGAGAACACAGCAACATGCCTTGGGTTCTGTGACCTGCCTGGCTACAGCAGGCTGTTTGTGTGGTCCCGGCTCAACCATAAACAGAACAAAATTACTTATACCATTGTTTATTTTTGATTTTTTTTGGAGCTTGACATCACAGAGCAAAAAGGAAACTGAAAACATGCCGACATTACAAGAAAATTTAGTTTGAAAATAAATTTCATTTTGTGGCTCTTTAATGACAGATCACAGTGCTTTAGTTCAAGAAGCACACAAACTGATCTCCTCTTCCTTTTTACTAGCTAGGCTAGTAGCATGAAATAAACATGGAATGAACACCAGAAGTATGTGGAAAGATGTCACTACACACCATTGTTTCAAGTTCAGGATCGCCAGCATGAGTCAGTTGTATACCAGAGATCTGTTTCGGTTTTACAATTCATTCAGAAGCACTGGATTTATACTGAGTACTAATTTAGAAATGTTCGTATTCATTCTAAACATACTCAAGGCTTTAGTGTGCCTGGCCGTTCGAATAGGCCTGGATTGTGACACAAATTGAAACATTCTCTGAAAGTTTCTGATAAAGGCCTGTCCACTTCGTCATCTTATGTCACTTTGTTAACATTTGTGGCTGACTCATGTTCAATTTGGTCAAATAAATCTAATTTATGGGCAACTTTGACAATTGATGTTCCCTTATATATTCATCACAGAAATTGATATGGAAATGCAAATGTCCAGACTATAAATCTAGTAAAGAAACATTGATTAGTATGGGAGTTAAAATTACACCCTTGTCTGGCCAAGTAAGTGACATTTTCAAAATAACTTTCGAATTGTCTAACCTCAAAAAGTCTCCTTCCACCATTGTGACAAATGATACCTGCCCTGCCTGTCAGGTTTCACTAATTGAGCCTTTTTAAAATCATTAGCTTGCAAAGCGAGCTTGAAATCCCCATGGTTCAGAGCAAATTAGTTGAGGTGTCTCCCCTCTTCAGCACATATTACCATTATGACAACTCTTGCCATCAATGGTTTTTGCTTCCAAAGCTAACACATATCTCCTTTATTTTTAACACTGCCAAAAAACCTTAATGATGGTCTTAACTAATCACTATTTGTGAGCTAAACAGCACTCACATTGACTTTTGGCTTCTGGCTGACAGTTTCGTATCTCTACTTTACTTTTTTCTTTTTGTTAAATGATACTCATACTGTAAAAAAAGCATGAAATTTATTCTATGAAAATTATAAGAAAATTCTATCTATTAACTGAAATCTAAGTATGATTCGAAGGCAGTGGAGGCTACTTTTGTTGCCATGACAAATATAGCAGGGAAGATGGTGAATGTACTCCACAGAGACACAGGTGTCAGGTAATAGCTGCTGGGCTGTGATCACACAGATCTTTTCTTTGTTGATTTGGACATGTTCCCAGCAGGTAACATTTGTAGTTCCGATTTCCACATTTTGTATCATTCTCTTTTAAATGATAGTACAACTAGCATAAACTGTGCTTTTATTATGAGTAAACTAACTGCACAGTAAAGCTGTGAGGCTCTCCATTCCTTTAAACGCATTTAAAATTTCCTACTATCTGGAGTTATGCATTCCATACAAAAGAAGTAAATATGAAATGTAATTATTTAAAATTCATTTTACTATGTACAAACTCAATCAAGTAAAAGGAGTGCAGTAATATTATATTACAGTACAATAGCAAAATCAAAGACGCATATTTTTTTTTTATATAATTTTTTTTTTTTTGCGTACTTCTTCCCAGAAAACCAGTCTTTGCAATTATTCCACATTTTCGAGTGTTATTTTTCGTTGCTCAATTATGAAAACTTGCTTTTGGATCAGCCTTGACATATACACAATGCTGCTGCATGACTTATTTATTCATCTTATGCAACTTGTGTGTATTTCGTGCAACTTATCTGGCTGTAGTAGTTTCTTATATAGAGATTTTAAGTGCAATTGTGACCATTTAGCAAGCATGTTGTTTAGTTGTTAATGAGAAGACGGTTATCTTGTTCCCTGGAGGTTTCTGTTTTTATGTGTGTGATGTTCTTCTTGGAAAGCAGTTCTTTAGAGGTGATAACTGCGGTGTGAGGGTAAAACTAATGATCTGCCCTGCCAACACTCTGGACCTTGACTCATATAGTAGATGCAGTGCCGGCTGCATTTTTTTTCTGCTGAACAGATGATGTGTTGAGGTCATTGGCTGTGGCTTTAGCAGTCAGTTAATGTCCAAAGCCGTTTTTGACATATTATAGTTTTTTTTTTTTTTATAAACAGGAAATATACTTCTATAATGACAAAAAAGTGTAATGTGTACATGTGTGTATATATAATATATAATATATATGTAAATGTAGAGTTTAGATGCAAAAGCCTCTAAGTATGTTTGAGTTTTTTTTCTTTTATAAGAATAGCATTTCATTCTACTTTGTATAGGTTTCTATGTAAGTACTGGTACTTCTCAATAGCTTGAGGCTGGGATTTATATATATATATATATATATATATATATATATAAAAATTAGAAATGGAACATAACAAAACAAGACAAAAGGCCAAATAACTTAAAGCCCAGACTCTATGGTGTTGCTATGGTAATAAGGATATTATCAGAGCATAAGGGAGTTCTGCCTATATCAGTCCTGTGTGTTGTTTTAATATTTCCCATAATGCCACTTCATTTGTTCACTAATCCACAACAATCTGTCCCCTCTCCTGCCACAATCGTTTATTAACCCTTGTTTATTTTTCAGAATTAAGAGGAGTTATTAGTTTGTGTTTGGTATTTTTGCAAATTAGCTTTAAATGTCATAGCTTTACTCATCACAGTCAGTTTATATAATCATCTGAATGGCTTCAAGGCAGTTTATCTAGGCAAATAAGTAATATATTTTAGGCAAAACAGTAAGCTTTCATTTTAAGTTAATTAACATATTGTTTAAATACAGTACATGTGCAAATGCTGTATGTAAAGTTAATAAATTAATAATCACGATAATGTGTGTGATCATCAATTCAGGTTTCTGTTAAAATTATTAATCAAATTCCATGAAAGTGCCACAATGGTTGAATTTGTCCCAAAGTGTTATTCTGAGAAAGCCTAAGTCCACTAAACGGATACATTCTCTCTCTCTCTCTCTCTGTCTCTATCTCTTTCTCCCTTACTCTCTCTCTCAACAGTCGTTGATCCCTGAGGTGGTCTGTAGCCAGGCTAGGTGAGAAATGATATCAGTGTCAGTTATTTTTACTCAGACTCTTTTTATAGCTTGTTTTAATAAATCTTTGAGGCCATCTTCAGGAGACCAAATGAGGGGGAATTCTTCATCACGGCTTTTAGGCTATATGAACGATCGCAAATAATTAAAGAATAATTCACATAGGAAAGTCTGGCTATTTTAGTCATGAGTGTTTGTTGGCATTTCTCTTTGAGGTTTTGGAGGAATGTAGGGTTTCATTTAAATTTTAAATTTTACATTTTGTGTTCTTGACGAGATTTATTTTTCTTATGCCAGTGTAAAGATATAGCCTTACTACTTTGAGTGCAATGTTTTATTGATATTTTTCTGGAGAAAAGGGCATTGAATAATAATGACAAAATTAATCCATGTTATAACTTTCACTTGTCCGCTACCCTGAATTCCATGATTAAAAAAACACCCTCCAATTGTTTTTCTGTTAATTCCATACAATTCTTACTCAATAAACACAACATTTGTGGGTGTAGATCATATTTCTGTGAAACCAGTGTAATTAAACTGCTAGACAGCCTTATATTTTCCATTATCTTATAGCTGCTAATTAACAGTTATGAAAACTTATGAAAAGAACATTTCCACCTACACTTGACAGCATATAGCAGTTTGTTTGCATGGCTGTATGTCGAAGCATGACCTTGAGCTGGGTGTCAAATCACTGACACATCTTAACCAGGTGTAAATGAAGGAACCTTAAGGCCAAGCCTTCAATATTAAGAGTCTTAGAGTGATTATTTTAGCAGCACGTTGAATGTGTGATTTGACATGTCATAAAAACCTTTGGCATGTTGTTTGTTTAACTTCATGGGTTGTATGGGCTAAAATTTTATGGTACATTGGGAATAATTTCTTTGTCAGAAAGGGATGTTTTTAAAGGGACAGTTAATTGAAAAAATAAGTTAAGTCAGGATGACTTTGTGGAGAAAAATACAAGATTGTTTAAATGTTTCATTATCTTTTTATCTAGCAGATATACTCTCTGTGCTCTTTCTAAGCAATAACTTCTTAAGTTTGCTGTCAAAATGTCTTTAACACAATCTTTCTGCCTTTATGTCCATGTTCAGCCTCATTTTATTTGTCCAGGGAACTCAAAATGAGCTAAAAAGTAGATTTTAGCTGTACAATAAAAGAGAGTAATCTGGGTTGTGGGTAGGTACCATAAAATTAGTCCATGCAACTATATTGCAAATCTTCTAAAGCCATTATGGAAGGAAGAGAGGAATCATCTGTGCATAACTACACTGGTTTTCGCATTCAGCTTGAACGCACCAGGTATGAAAGTGTGAAAGCATAAGGTTTGAGTCCTAGGGCACATAGCACAACTTTAACATTGCTCATTATGAAGCTTATTCGTTTCAGAGTTTCTAAGTATCAGATATGTGGTGTTCCAGAAATGACAGCAATTTGTGTGGAGTGCCAAAAAACTACAAACCATACATTTAGAATATTCACATGAAGAAAAACTATTAATCTTGTGAAAATATGTTGAGCACTTGATGGTAGAAAGCTTGTTGACATCATTAGTGATTTTAACATTTCACAACGTAGAGAGAGGAAGTGTACTTTCATGTCAGCAACAGAATTCCCACCATTTGTGTTCATGCTTTGAGACTGTCAAGGTTTAACTATGATTGCTACAAATGAAAAATCATTAAGCTGATACCATTTTTGGTTATAAACGAATGGTTCATTATGCTGTTTTGAATCTGCTGTAATGTGAACTCCTGTTGCAAATTTATTTTGAGAGACTGAAGAGAGACAGCATGGCAAAGTAAGATGCTAATGAGGTAAAAGTAAAAATGATACATCCAATTTATATGCACTTTAATGAGTAATTTAAAAAATAGTCATTGAATCTTTTAAGTTAATTTGCGAATCTCCCACAAAAACGTAGAGAAATGTGTGCTATATAGTCCTTTAAGCTCACAGAATTGATAAGATGAAATAATAGCTTTTATTTTTATGTGAGTGTGGTAGTACACATGCTAATGTGAGCTCATTCAAATGAAGTGTCATTCCAAGTTTGGTTTTATTAAAGTTAAAAATCCTTTTTTTGCAGCACCAGCATTGTCGTTTTGTGTGTGATAAGTCAGGGTAGTAATATCAATTAGTTTAGTAACTCAATTAGTAACTACATTTTTGTAAATCTTCCACACAAGCTCTATAGAGATTACTCTTATAATTCTAAATCCTAAAACAACAAGAGTAAGTGTATTCAGACACAGCTCAAGAACACGCAATTTGAATTTATATGATCACGTCACTCCGCAAATGAGCAATGTAAAAAGAGTTTAGAGTGTCAAGAAGTTTATAAACAAATAGAAACTCGCAACATGCTAAGTTTAACTTTTTTTCAAGTTTTGACTTTTAATGATGTCAGCTTTGATGTACAGTATTTGACTTATAAAAAGCCATGGGCATAACAATTCCAAAGGACTTGTGCTTATGCGTGACATTGTGTTTGTAATGAATAGCAGAGCCACAGAATAAGAGATGGTGACACAGAAGTTAAACATGCACATCAATGTTTATGTTCTTCTTATTAAAGGAGCTTGTAGCCGTGGGCCCCGTGCACTCTTGTTATCCTAGAGAGGACATGAGGATACAGAGAATGGAGAAAGAGAGAGAACTAGAGGCTGAGAGGAAAGAAGCAATCAGAGTAAGAGTCATGGGAAACTGTGCCAGCAGGGATATATTATAATAAGGAACTAAACTCAGGGTCATAAGCAATGTTCATATGCGGCTGTAAACATTTCCCCCGAATGTCTTTACATGGATTTCAATATTCTGTTTTTGGAAGGACGTGAGGGCTAAAAATATAGAAATAATAGGGCTGTACGACTTCCTTGGCATATTGTATGTTGCAGCTTTTGCATAGATCGCAAATATCCCTAATGCAGAATATGATCCAGATATAATCCTCAGCAGTGGATGGAAGAATATTACAATGAACATTATAATGAATCAGATGCAGAGCGTATGAACCATGTGTGGGGATTTATTGTGCATGTAAGGTAAATGGATTCTTAGAGAATTCCAGTAGTGCCACTGCTGTCTGAGCTGCTAAATAGATAATTGCCACTTATTTTATGCAACTGGTTTTTAAGTCCTATTAGAATTAAACAGCATTTGTCACCAGGGATGTAATTGGCTAAAAGGTGCTTCAATTGCTGGGTTTATTTATTATTATTATTCAGACCAGTTAGATTTGATGTATTAAAACTGTATTCATTGTGGCTTAATCAATGGATCTTAAACAACGAAATATTAAAACATGTCAGCCAAATGCGGTTCTAAAATCACTTTTGTATAACGATAAGTCTTTTGAAAAGTAAATACAAGAAAAAGGGATCCTCACTCAGTGCCTGACTCTTTAAACTGCTGAAGCACTCAATATTGGACTGACTGTGATATTGCTTGTGCTCGGAAGCGCGACTACAGTATTATGGGTTTATTTGCACCTCATTTTCTATTACTTAATTAATCTGCATGTAGTAGTTTCGATGGTGATTTTTCAGGCCGAAACAACATTCATTTTTGTTTTAAAAGACACAGGAAGGACGTTAACTCTTGTTTGATTGATTGCAGCTTTCAATTTCTGCTCACAGATCAGTGGCAATATCTTTGTCTCTTCTCTCGGACGTGACTTGCATTAAACACTTAGCCTGGATTGAGATCATATTATATTTCTGATTTTATCACCAAATAGTTTTCAATGTATTTATTTATGTTTTTAAATTCAGAAAAATAATTGGCACCCTCTTTTTTTAATGTAGTGTAGTATTGTTGCTGTAAAACACATTTTTATTTTGTTATTTATTTATATGATTATTTAAAACACATTAATGATAAATTCAGCAATTTAAACGGATGCCTTTGTTTATAAATTTGCCCGATAACACATTATTTCATGCTTCATGTTATTATTAGCATTATAGAGAGAAAACTAATAGCACTTGAGATTTGATTGTCTCACAAGGCTTTTGCAGAGCAGGTGCAGTTTCGAGCATCCCATCTAAATCCATAAAGAAAATCTCGAACTGCTCAGGTGTTCATAACGCCAGGGAGAGCAGTGGGGGGACCTACTCTTTGATATAGCCTTAAAATCACACTTCAGTTACTTTTAATATCCCAATCACACCCTACCCAGATGGACATAATTACAGGCTGGTTTATTTGAACTGAACCCTGCCACGCGTTTTTCGCTGTGTGCAGCTCAGAGATAAAGGATAAAGGATTGCCCCACGTGCTGTGTCAGCCCAGTGACCCGTCAGCAATTTCAGATTGCCTTAATGTGAAAATCTCCTCATCTGCTTTAATTACCACCTTACAGTGGGACATCTACAATTACTGCTGTAATCAGAGAGGGGCCCGCTGGGGCTTAGACCCCACTGTTCGACTCGACACAAAACTCCAGTTGTGTTGCTTACCTAGTTTAAGTATATATAAGCTTAATTAGGACACAAATCGTGGGTAATTCTGGTTTCCATATCTTTTCAAATTGCACACAACTTGCTGTTTAGTACAAAAGTTAGCTTCAAACTCAGTAGTGTCACTGAATGATTCAGTGTGTCTGATTCAAACTGCAATTTCTTTTCAAAATCACATACTACTTTTAAGCAAGCAATAACTACTTCACAGATATTAAACTCTCCATTTTATGCACACATCAGAATAACGGCAGAAAAAGTGGGTCATCATTACTTATTTTTTTGGATGCAGCCAATGTGTGTTTTGAATA
>JAUCMU010000024.1:9465787-9482444 GCA_032275025.1 Enteromius treurensis
TCTTTGTTATGCTCAAATTTACTTTTTTTCAGCCTCTTATTGCTACTTGTCCCAACTTTTTTGGGATTTGTTGACACCTTGAAATTTTGAATGGACATATTTTCCTTTCAAATGATACATTTTCTCGGATTAAACTTTTGATCTGTCATCTTCGTTCTATTACAAATAAAATATTGACATTTGCCATCTCCACATCATTGCATTCAGTTTTAATTCACAATTTGTTTAGTGTCCCAACTTTTTTGAAATCCGGTTTGTATATTTAATTCTAGTCCTTCCAGTTTTAGTTCATTGATGTTTTGCAAGTATATATATTTATTATGAAAAACACAGACGAGTAATTCTCTAAAGTGATTCATTCGAAAACACTGATTCATTTAGCTTCATTTAGTTGTTTGTATGAGTCATTCATTATCTTGTTGATTAGTTCAAAAACATGGATTTATTTAGGAAGAAAACAGGCAGTTGTTTTTATAAATGAGTTATTGATTCATTTACTCAAATGATTATTTCAAAAACAGACAGCTGTCTTTGTGTGAGTCACTGATTAATTCATTTGATCAAAAAAACAACTAACCAAATTCTTTTTTATTTTTTTACCTTAAAATGTTTTTAAAACCTTTTATACTTCGGAACAACTATTTCCGTGAACCCTCCAGTTGATCATCTTTAGTCTTTGTTTTTGGTCATTTTAATTTGAAGCAAAGTTTATACCCTTGGGTTTTATTGTTTCTTTAGTAATGAAGCCATGACTTTGGAAGGTCAAAGACATTACAGATTTCATCAGCTGTTTCTGATCTCTCTTCCAATGAAATTAACACAAGCACACTGTGTTTCCATCACTCTTATTTCCACCGTCACCCCTCAGTCTTTCTCTCTCTCTATCTCTGTTACTTCAATTCAATTCCTTCCTCTTGTTTTTCCTTTTTTTTTTTTTGTACATGTCATGCTCTCTTTTTCCAAATTACATTATCTCCAATCCCTTTAGGTCTTCCTCTCTCTTTAGTCTCTCGCCCTTTCTTTAATTCTTCCTATCTCTTCCCCTCTCCCTCTTTCCCTCTCTGTCTCTAGAGCTCCTAGTAAATGATGCATAGCTGGGTCCCAGACTCTGAGCAATCATTAGTGAGGTGGTCCAGGAGAGATGGAGTGAAGGATGATGGAGGGAATAAGAGAGAACAGCAAAAGACATGTTTCTGCCCTCAGGCGTTTCCCCGATTCCTCACCAAACCAGAGATTGTTTGTGTAAAATGCCAGTAGGTGGCATTTCCTTGTCCCATGCTCATTAATTCTAGTGCACACACACACACACACACACACACATACTTATATATAAGGATACATTCACAGTAAACACCTGACACTTTCAAAACCATACAATATATTTTCCCCCCTGTGGTTGCTCTGGCTGTTTGTTGACTGCTCCTGTAGTGAATGTTCCACTTAATTCTAAAATGCACACTCATAAATTTGTTTGCTTGGATGGTGTTTGATTAAGTGGATATTTTAGACTCTTTAATTCTGTTTATCACACCTGTGAAAGCACATTCTACATGTGCCAAGTACATTAATTGATTGGCAAGCTCCAGTTAAAGTACTTTACTATATTAGCTGTGACGATAGAATAGAATAGAATAGAATGCAATAGAATTAGAAAAGAGCCTCTACAAAAAGTAAGAGAGCAATACAGAACAACCCACACTATAAAATATAGCCAAACAAACAAACAACAACAACAAAACAATATGAAGTTACAAGATGATACATGTGGCACAACCAACACGCAAACACATGCACACACACACATACTGTATATGCACAAAAATGATGATACATTATTTATTTCAAAAATTTACAGTGCGTTTAATATGTTTATTCTATTCTAATTCAACATCTAGCTACAATGTTTGGCAGTCTACGGTTAAACGCCGTTCACACCAAGCATGACATATACTGTAGAAGATATAGTTCTAAAAATCGTTCTCAGTGTTAAAGAAAAGCAGCGTCCATACCACAACTATAAAGGCACAGATTGATTTTTTTCCAGCTGATGAAAGATATAGAATCAAACCTGCTATCACGCGCTTGAGAATTTAAAGCAGCAGACGCGCTTGAGCTTATAATAAACAGGTGATATGGTGTGGACACAAATATAGTTATTGTTATGATTAACTTTATAGTTATCATGCTTGGTGTGAACGGGCCTTACTAAACTATATTTTTGGTGAATAAAATAGTATAGAAAATAGCTGAACAAACTACACTAGGCCTATAACATACAGTACAAACATATACATTATGCAATATGGTATAAGAAGCAAAACCAAATCATATAACATACAAACATTTACACAAATTATTAATTATTTCAGTAATTAGTAATAATAAATTAAACTGCATATTGAACATGGTATTTCCTCACACTATTCAAGCTATACAAAGTGTGAAATAGACCAAATAATACCATTCTCTCAATGCACACCACATCACTGACTAATATATAACCCCTGTTGACATTTGAACTTTCAGTGTTAATAACTCATGTTCCCAAATGCCTTTTATGAAGGCAAATGCTGTTTAATTAACCATTTAGCCTTCATCAATAGGACACACACACATGCATGTACATAAAAAGAGTGCAAATTTATTCTTGATTTGGATAAATCAACTTACATCTCCCTGATGAGACTCATTTGCTTGGCTCATTCTCAGCGCATTACGTTTGAGCTAAATGTGTGAGGAGGACAAACTAAATAAATGAGCAGAGAAAGAGAGGAGACGATGCACAGATGTGAACTTGGTACACTGGGGAAAGATGCAGCCTCAATAGAGCCTAATCTTGTACTGCTACTTACTTCAAATCAGTTTTGTTGCATGTATGCTGCAAAAAGAGTAATTGTGTGGATACTTCATTCAAGAAGGAGTTTAATGGAACGAATATGTTTCCATGGCGATCAATTGTGTGGCTACTTAAAGAAACAAGAATATTTAATTGAAGTAATATGTTTCTATGGCAATCAGAGTCACAACAGAAAGCCAATACTACTACTATTAAAAATCAAATGTACATAATTAAATGTATAATTCAAACTGTATCTGTTCATGTCTTGAATTTTTGCTTTTTTGGAAGAAATAAATATTGTCCTCTTCACATTCAACTGAGCTGCCAGATGCAGAGGTCTTCTCAGCAGTGTGTGCCGTCTTCTCAAATCTCATATTTTGTGCTCCGGTATTTACGCAGGTGACAGTGAGATGTGAGGACTGGATTACTCAGATCTGCGCTGCTTTTATGTGCTCTAAATGCCATATAGTGTAAGCATCAACCAGACCCAGCTATTTCACAGAGCGCTGATTCATTTCTGTACTGAATGGATCTGTTTACCTTGGAAACAATTTAGGATGAATCTCCTCACATAAAAAATAACCTGCTATTTAGTGGCAAACCTGCATTTTGTGAGAAATACTGTAGGTCTTCAGTACAACTGACAGCTCTGAAAGGTATTGTGCTCCTCTCTGTCAGCATGTAATTACAAACAAAAACATGCTTTTCCGATTAAATTCTGTTTACCGGCACCACTCGTCGACAGGAATATGAGATGTGCTAGGGTTTTGGAAGCTATATTTGAGATCTGAATAAATTAATCTTGTCTCTTCGTTTTAACGCTATATTCAATTTTTGTTCAAAGTTGTGTTTTCTTTGCTTGTACATTATGTACACTTAAATTATGTTTCAATATTTAAACTTTTTAAATATTTACATAATTAAGATTTTCATGTTTTTGAAAGAAGTCTCTTGTTCTACCAAGGCTACATTTATTTGATCAAAAATGCAGTAAAAACATCATATTATGAAATATTATTACAATTTGAAAGAACGGTTTTAATTTGATTTTTTTTTTAATTTTATGTTTCAAACTTTAAAATGTGATGGCAAAACTGAATTTGCTGTTCAAGTAACATTTCTTATTATTACAATATTGAAAATCATGATAACATTTGTAAATAAGTAATAAATAAGTTCTACCTTTAATTAGCAAGGATGCATTAAATTGATCAAAAGTGACAATAAAGAGCTTCATAATCACAAAACATGTCTATTTCAAATAAATGCTATATTGACTGAACTTTCTATTAATCAAAACATCCTCAAAAAGCCATAAACAAAAGCCAAATTAGCTTAGTATGATTTCTGAAGTTACACATAAGGAGAAAAGGCTGCTGAAAATTCAGCTTTGCCATAACGGGAATAACATATTTTTTCCCCCCAATATATGCCAATAGAAAGCATTTGTTTTAAATTAAAATATTTCAAAATATTTTTGTTTTATTACTGCATGTATTTTGAAAAAGAAATGCAGCCTTGGTGAGCATAACAATCTTCTATCGAAAAAATTTAATACAATTATTAATTTAAACTTTTGTCCTTGTGTAGTGTTAAAAGTTAAATTAACCTTTACCAAATATATTAGCTGTTTTAATCAGAAATGTCTTGGGTCTTTTATCACTAAAAATAATTCCTTTTTGAGCAAGTTTTGCAGAACTTTGATCTGTTTCCCTCATTAATGATGCTAGCAATCCACGGTTCCACATATTATAAGCAAGGGATCCTGAAAATTGAAAAGTCAGAAGGTAAAGACTCTTGGAAACCTCCGTCTGACCTCTCTGCCATGCTTTTTTTACTTTGCTAGCTCAAGGCCAACTCCTACATTTCAGCATGCAGCTGATGGAACGGGTTCAAAGGAGCATGCGAACGGAAAATTCTAATTTTTCCCCAAATGTTGTGGCACCTTTAATTTCATTAGCTTTCCCCCATACCCCCGCAGGAGAGCTGAGTTTCTAGGGCAACAATCAGAGTAATAGTCTTGCCCATGCAATCTACTAAAAGCCCCTGTGGCCCACGGGCCCCGGTGTACCTGGGGATTAGAAAAAGGCGGGACAGGTGAACTCAGCATGGAATCACTCACAAGTCATATAGATAACCATGCACCCATTATTATAAGACCTTTTCATTGATATCATACTGAGCTTATTAGTATTTTTTCTATCTGCTATAACACAACACCTATACCCTTGAATCTAACCTACAGAGAATTATTTTGTAATTTTAGATTTTAATTAAAATGTTACTTAGTCATTTTCCTCGTGGGGACCGTTGCAAGGTTAGTGTCAGGTTTTACAATTCTTGTGGGAACAAAATGTTTAATACTGAGAAAATTATTGTCTATTTATTGTCTAAACACTAACCCTACACTTACGTTTAAATGTAACCCACTTTAAAATTTTTAACATTTTAATTAAAACTTTATTCCCTTTATGTGGGAAGGTTGTAAATGTAGGTTTTACTTTCTTTATAGGGACATTTATTTCCCACAAATCTGACAAAAACTGAAGCACACACACATAACGAGGTAATAATAAGCACTTTAGCAAACATACTTATTAAAAAATGAATACAGTAAAAATATTTTTATGTAAAAAAAAAAAAAGTTACATGTTTTTTTAAAGTCTAGATATTTTCTAAAGGTTACATATTTGTCTTTATACATTACATACATTCCTACATACAGCCCTCCGTTGTAATGTAATAGCGTCATGGGAGCATGTTACATGAGAACATGGACGCTACCAATCCTTATCAAGCTTAATAGTATGATCAGAAGAAGAAAACATATCTTACTTGAAATCTATGGCCTGACTTCCTTTCTGGTGCAGCAGGGATAATTAGTCTGTGGTTTGGGTTAGCTCGATAATTCCTGAAAATAATTTTCTGTTATCCCGCTCTATTACTTACAGACTATTTTTAGAGTTTTCCTTCATGAATTTAAGGGATAAGTTGTATGCTTTTCAAAATTAGATTTTTAATATAAGCAGTGCTGGACATTCATTTAAGCATTTGTCTTATAATGACTATAATAGCATGTGCATGTTCTCATTGTCTCTCTTCAGTGAGCAGCATCATCTTTCATTATTCATCCTCTTTACCCCCACGCTTCCGTCACTCTCGCTCTTTACCTTCTCTCACCTCACTGTTACACGGCTCATCATGAATTACATTTCCAATTAATCTCAACATTATTCAGTCTGAAGCACCGCAAATTATATCGCTATTGCCATCTGCCCAGCAACTGAAGATGTGTTTGAGATATGCATGGGAAGTAATGAAAGCAAACCGTGTTCCATTAGTAGGCTGCAAACTTATCTGAGATGATAACACTGGCAGAGGATCAAATCGTTATGACAGTGGGAGCGTCTTATGGATTGAATTAAAAATACAGTACAAACAAAGTAATTGCATGTCCATGCTCACAAATCTGCTATCATTATTATTGATACAAGATTCTTAAACAGAATTATTTAAGCAATAGTTCACCCATAATTGAAAATGTGCTGAAAATTGCTCACCCTTCCATCCAAGATGTAGATGAGTTTGTTTCTTCATCAGATTTGGAGAAATTAATACTCTGCAGTGAATGGCTACCATAATAATGAGAGTTCAAACAGAGAATAAAAATATTACAGTAATCCACATGACTCCAGTTCATCGATTAACATCTAGTGAAGTGAAAAGCTGTGTGTTTGTAAGAAACAAATCCATCTTTAAAGTAATTTAACTTTAAACTATTGCTCCTGGATGAAATATGATATAGTCCATCCCCTTTTGTCCTTTAACATCTATATCCACTTCCATCTATTTAGAACTGTTTTGGACTGTTATCACTTGTCAAAGGTGCACAAGTCTTGATGGATTGGACAAACACTTAAGTAGACATTAATTGGAGTCATATGGATAGTTTATGGATTATTGCGAGGTTTTATTTACTCTCATTGTGCTGGCACACATTCACTGCAGAGGCACCCCTGTGGAGACCAAATTATGAAACAAAGAATTTCTCCAAATTTACATCTCAGATGGCTTCAGGGTGAATATATTTTTATCAAGTATTCATTTTTGGATGAACTATTCCCATAATCATCAACTCTTTTAGTGCTTGACAAATCTTGTTTATTGTATTTTAAGACTATACTAAACTCTGAATTTTGAAACACATCCAGGTTCCAGGAAACTGAAGAGGGAAAGATGAGGGGAATCATGACTGGTCCTCTGGGATGATGAGCTTTCAAAGTCAGATTTGTGTTAAAGACTGCCAGACACAGTCGTTTTAGCATGAACACTGCCTGACAGTTAATGAGACTTTCTTTTTACAACCACCATTTTTAGCATGTCTTCACGGCATGTATTTTTTTCTATTAGCTACTTTAGCAGGTGTAAATAGAGCTTATTTATAAACATAAGAAAATAACCTGTTGAGAGGAACAAGTTATAAACCATGTCAAAACTTTTTCGATTTCAGATCTGTAAAAATCAGTCTAAACTCTCATTAACCATAAATTGTTGCCAGAGCATTTTCCCTGTCTGCTACCTGCAAATCAGGAACTACTGCCCTTTCCGGACTCCACATGATGGTCCTCCTCCATCTGCATTACAAAAGATTCTGCTTCCTGTGGTAAGTAGGCTGCAATTTGAATAACCTGTTTAGATTTTGGTTCCTGCTTACAAAACCAATACCTGAGAGCTCTGGCTGCAGCTTTCTGGTAACATTGGAACCAAATGGACACTGGACAATCACCCCATATTCAGCGTCTAAAATGCCTCAAAAGCACATGTAGAAACTGTCGCCCTCTTGCGGTGTTCCAGAGAACACGTTCATAAAGGCGCTGAACGTGAATGAAACACGTTGGGAGGCGTCACACAGTAAATTGTGATTGTGTCACGAACACTACTACGAAAACTAACATTAACACGTTCCAAATCCAAAGCACCCTTAATTAATCATAATCACAGAAGATTATGATTAATTACATGGGAAAGGTCCTAGGATGCAGCTCAACTTAATTAAAAAGTTTACATGAATAACTAAACTATTAATTTTCTATTATACTCTTATAATACAATATATAAAACATCATCATCACCACCACCACCACTATCCCCACCACCACCACCAACAACAACAATAATAATAATAATAATAATAATTATTATTATTATTATAATTCCTCGTAAAATTACAAAATCATTTTTAATTTAGCTTTAAAAAAAAATTTTTTTTTAAAAATAAAAAAAATAAACGTTGTTCCTCCCCGTGAATTCCCGAATCCGTCTCCGTGATTTCCGTCTTTCCATTCACATCTCTATTCGCGTCTCTGCTCGCCGGCTCTCAGTGTGGGTCTGTGAAGGTTGATGATTGGTTGATGGGGGATGAGAGTCTGGAGGCTCGCGCTTCATACCCGTGTCCGTGTGTTTACACTCAATACTCCAGACTCAGAAGCGCGGCAGCGTCAGGACTATGGCGCTCCACAGATAACAGCGGAGACCTCACAGCTATGGCATTATATTTATCGCTTATGGACAACTTTTTCTACTCCTCCCAACAGGAATAAAGCTGTCAAGTACGTTTGTTTTAGATACGTTCGCGGAAAATTCAATTGTTTTTAAACAGTGCCAGAGAAAGCGCGTTCGCTGCTTCAGTGGAGTTGTGAATGAGATGAACTATACACAGGTTGTTGGCTATTTTGTGTCTCACTACGGAAGGAGACTGCAATGTGCCTGACTGAACATTTTCTATAACTGTACTGCTTCCCGATTTGGGCTTTTATTATAAACCACGGCGCGTTCTTTGTAAGTTTGTGGAGTTTGAGGAGGAACCCGCCTCCACGTTTCTCACTGTATTTGAAGTATCCTTCGCAGAGGATTCAGCGAGACTTCAGCCGACTGGAGCGAGAGCACCTGGGGGGCATTTGGCAGTAGAGTGACCGGGTGAAGATGCTCTCAGCGTGGATACACCGCGACCAGTCTCCCGCTTGCCTGCTCGGTTTAGTTCTACTCTGCGCAACCTTTGTGATCCACGCAGGTACGAGCCATTTTAATAACAACATATTAACATAAATATTACGTACGTGATAACACAACACTTCCTTGTACTTTCGGTCTGAAACATACGGGAGAGCAGAGTGGATTTTAATCACGCGCACTCACGGATACACACCCAAAAAGCAGATAAGTTTAGTGATAACGAGGTCGTCAAGCAGGATTTGTGTTTTTCAACATTTGTCGGCTATCAAGGAATGCCTTTAGATTTTTATATATTTATATACATCAGCAGATTACTCACTGGTCAATTATAAAGAAGGCTACTTTTTAAATAGCACAGAGTCTCCTGGAAAAGACAGAAGCATTTAATATAGGGATTAGGGAGAAAAATATATTAAGTAATGTTTTTGTTGATCCACTTAACTAAATGTCTCCATGCATTATCACTGAAATATAACAGGTGGCACTGTTTATTTGAAATATTAAACCCTGTAGAAAAGTCAATCAATCTATATCTATCTATCTAGATAGATAGTGAGATAGATAACTAAGAACCAGATGAAGGGATGTGACTTCTGCATGTGCACTCATCTCTCTCTCTGCCTTCAGAGAGGAATATTCTGTTGATCTCCTCTCTTTCTGCTTGCCATGCTGAGCTTCCAAGCAGCGGATAAAAAGCAGAACCCCTGGTGTTCTTGGAGTAATTAAGGTTTAGCTCAATGCCTTCCTGGCTCCTGTAAGACAGAAAAAAATAAACCTCGTAAAAAAGGAAACAACATCTGAGGGAAAGCAGAGATAGTGAGTTCTGAATTAAAGCGTGCTGCTTTAAAATCTCTTCCTCTCTGTTATTTTACTTTTCTGATTGATGTAGTTTAGGGTTACTTTTAGCACATGCCCCTTGATTAAGTGGTGGTGGAAGTTCCTCTGAAGATGTTTTTATTGCTTAATTTTGTGGAGTAATGAATTTTGCTGAAAGTAGCTTGATTTCATTTGGATTCGGCTATGTGGATTCGGCTTGATTTCATTTGGATTCGTCCATGGTGTTTAAAGAAGTCGCAGTGCAGAATTTGGAGGAAACACTGTGCAATTGGCAGCAGTGATTATAATTCCTCTGAAAATGACCTCATAAAAAGAACCAAACCATTCACTGACATATTTGACAAGTTTCTGATATTATTTACCACACAAAGGAAAAATATTCATGAGTAGATCATGTGGTGATGTGTTATTGTTTCTTTGTGAAGGCTAGCCTACCTTCTGTCTGACCTTAGAAGTGACGGGAAGCAATGAAGCATCGATGAAATCTCTCTCCCTCTCTGCGCTCTGGCCACATATGTAATCAGACTGACATAGAAGTGCACATTCAAAGGGTTTAGCTGATTGGTTTTCCAATAGGAAAGATAAATCGGAAAGAAAAAGGACAGGTTGATTTAACTTAAGATTTGAAGACGGATGTGAACTGGAGTTTAAGTGTCCTTGCCCTTGATCTAGCAGCGGAGACCATTGTAGAAAACATGTTTATTTCGGGCTCAAGTTTTTGATATAGACAAGATCTATGGCCAAGTCATCACCAGGAAAGTTTTAACTGAAAAGGTTTTGAGGATTGGAGCAAGTTGTTTTAAAAGTTATTTATTATCATTGTATCTAGATTTTTGCTGTTTCATGAATTTATTTGTTTGCATGAAATTTGCTTGTTGTGGCAACTTACCCTATCATACTATGATGAGACAACGTCCCATGCTATTTGATTTGTGTTTAGCAAACAATTTTTTTCCTCTGGGTAATAAAATATTTGGTTGCTTTTTTGTACTCAAGAAATACCTAGATAAACCCACTTTTTCACTGTTTTGAGTTTTTCTCTATAGTGTTTAAAAAAAAGTGACAACTTGCCCCGAGCTTACCTACAGTATGCAGTAGTGAGAAACTCCTTCTGCACACATGAACGTCTAGATTTTACAGACAGAAGTACTCCAAGCCTGTCTGTCATTGAGACAGAGATGCCAGCACATATTTCATATCATCCATAAAACATCAAGATGGATAACGTTTATCTTCTCTCTCATTCTGTCCATTCCTATATTCTTTCTCTCCCCATCCTGTCTGTCTGTATTGTGGATGTGCTGAGCTCAGATTTCCTGTATGGTACAGCTCTCTCAGTGTTGACATACACATTAATTACCCAGACTGCCAGGAACCCACTTCTGGCTCCTTTGCCCCATCAGCTTTTCTCCTCCCTGTTTGTGTGTGTGTGTATGCATGTGTGTTTGTTTGGCAGAACGTCTCTGTATACACGCTTGAGCTGGATCGGGACGGCAGACGTGTACTGTTGTATATGTGATGGAGTCACACTGTCTGGATATGCATGCACGGGTGCGTATTTTGGGAGTTGGAGAAGGTAACACACTTGAGGCTGCTCTGAATAAGACCTAAACTTTTGAGTCGTACTGTTTGGACAGTTTCAAGAGGATTAAGTTCAGGCCTAGTGACCAGCGCTGCCGGCGGAAAAGTGGGCGGGTGTAGGTCAAGCTGAAGTGCCTAAGGTCAAGATGGAGTAGGGAGGTGTCCTCATGCTTGCCCATCATGGTAAGAGAGCTTAACGTGTCGGATCCTCCCAGTTAAGGCTGCCGGCATTCTCCGCCTGTAGTCCAGGGCGTGGGGGGATAATTGGTTATCTCTCAGAATAGGTCAACTGTGGTTGAGTTTGCTTGCTGTGAATGGTAAGATTCACGTTGTGTAATTAAGTTATGAAAGCAAAATCTACAAAAGGCAAAGAGAAGGAAACTTAGGTAGGAAGAGAACCAGTAAGGCTTGTAATTTGGAAATGCGAAGGAAGGAATGCTTGGATCGGTGAGAGGTCTGGCAGAGATCTGAACCGCCAGTCTTGTGGTGTGCATTAGCTTTATGGCCGCTGTGGGAGGCAGAGAGAGGGGTGAGGAGAGGGCACTGGAAGAGATCGCTGGTTTTCCACTCACCCCCATACTGTATTATTCATCACTGTAAAGTGGCCCTCTTTAATATTTTAAAGCAGTTTATGGTTGTGTGTGTGTGTGTGTGTGATCTGTTTATGATGCAATGGATTTTTGAAGTGATGTTGGACATGTGTTGTCTGTGCAGGCAGGCTGTGAGAGTGGCAGTACAGAAACTTGTTGAGGGTTGTTAGTAGCACTTCATTATCGCCTTACTGAATAACATGCTGAATTGTCAGATTTTAATTAGTGTTTTAAAAAAACATTTATATGAGTCTCTATTTGATATACACTAACTTTTGTTCAGCAAGGGTGTATTACATTTATCAGAAGTGACAGTAAAGCATTTATGATGTTACAAAACATATTAAGCTAAGTTTAATTCTCGTCATTATACATTACCATCACTCTGTTCTCCTATTTGATAATGTTCAGTGCTTTGCTACAATCTGTATTGTTAAAAGCGCTACATAAATAAAAGTGACTTGACTCCTTTAAGACAAAACAAAGGCACTGACATGTTTTAAGATCAGTCAGTGCAAGTTTATTTGAGATTAAACAGCTCAGATCTATATTCAAGTCTGTGAAACCGGGGGTTAATGTGACAACTTTTTTAGAATAGAAATTATAAACAGCCAATAGTACTTGCGCAAAAAGCTTTGTGTGTGTGTGTGTGAGAGAGAGTGAAATTGCAGTGTTTTACTAAACAATATAACATGTTGTTTACAAAACTCTTGAATAAATGTGATGAGCCCTTTTCAGTAGATTAGGCCCAATCATCATGAGGTCACTTTTACCTCATCAGGCTTGGCTGATGTTACAGTGGTTAAGAAATGTTGCTCACACAGATTTTGTGACCTTGTTAATGTCTGGAACGGAGCATGACATCACTACATGACTACATGAAAGTGTTTAAGGGACATAGACCATCCAGAAATAAAAATGTTGCCATCAGTTACTCAGCTTTATGTCGTTCCCAATTTAGCGATATCACTTTCTTTTCTGTGGAACATAAAAGATTATATTTTGAAGAATGATGGCCACCAAAGGGTTTCAGTTCCCTTTGACATCTATTTTTTGTTTACATAATCAAAATCAATATGAACTGAAACTCTTTGTTTACCGGTATTCTTCGATTTATATTCATTTATGTTCTACAGAAGACAGAAAGTCATACGGGTTCGGAATTACATTTGATGGTGCAAACGAAGACCATATTTAATTTCTGGGGTGAACAATCCCTTTAATCAATAAAGTTCAGATTCAACACCATCTTAAACTGCAATGACATCATTTTCAAAGCATCACCATATCCACTTCTTCAAGACAAAAAGTAAATAATTAGATAAATGAATGAATACAACATAAGTGGTAAGAGGATAAGAGGATCTTCACTTTTTTTTTCTTAGCTGGTAGCAAAAGCTCAGTCTATTCATTAAATACAGAGTCAAACAAACTCTCCTCCCTACCAAAACATGTAATCAGACTGCCCTTAATCATTAGTAAGCACAGGCAAGAGCCACATAATTAATCTCTTAAACTGTATTTCACGACAAACCACAATGAAAGACCATAACAGTTCACCAAGACTTATTTTCCTCCGGTTGGTCCAAAATATCAACAAAAGCAGTGTGACAAATGACAAAATGAAATGTGCATTACAGCCATGACTGTAGTCTGCTGCATGTTAAAGCTTCAATATCGCGACAAGGAAAATAACACGAATCCGTGACAGACCATTCAGGTCTTTCAAGAAGCTTGAAGAGCAAAAAGGCCTAAATTAGTAAAAACCGTTGTTTCTATGTGTATGATGCGTACTCCTATATGCTACTACTATACATTAAAGCCTATATTGTGTACTCAGCAAACCCTCATGCAAAAGCACCACCAGGGGATGCCAGTTCTTCTATAGGTGTTACGGATCCATTATTAGCGACATATTACATTTGCTTTATTTATAATTTTTTGCAGAGGGGACCTTAGTGATATGGTTGTTTTGATTATGACATTAAATTAAAAAAGCCTATGCAATGGAGGAAGGCTGCGTTGAATTCCAAGCACAGTGGTGTTTAACGCATTTAAACGCGCGGTGTATTTTGGGTGGCTTAAATTAGGTCATAATCACATCTATTTCCGTGTAAAATAATAAGGGTGTGGATGATGATTTTCCCCATCGCAACTAACAGATGGGCAAGCAGGCAAATCGCCGCCGCTGGTCCAGAGAGATGGGAGCATGGGTGCGATGCGCTGGAATTTCCCCGCTTTGTCCGAGACTGCCTCTCTGCCATATCATCCCGATTAACATGGTAAAATAAACGTTGTACGCAAACGGATCGGTGCACACATAATGGTCCAGCGACCACACACTGTCACTGATGGAAAATGCATAGAGCAATGCCCACCTGAATTTCGCTCTCATTACTCAAGCGGCTCCTGCGATCTTGCCATATTAAAGATGATCGGTCACAAAACCGGCAGCTATCGGCAATCCTTTTCTGTACGAAGCCGTTGGACCACTACGGTAAGCCGGGGAATGAATACGGAACCATATTGGACATATTGGATGTGGATGCTCATTTAGAGGAAAATATGAGTCGTCAGGGCGAGCTTCCTCAAGGAGAGCAGCGGTCGACGCTACAAGAGAAATCCCCGCCCAAGGCCCGCCCACTACCTTGTCCTTAATTTAATAGAAATGCCGCTATAATTAATCCTAAATTGTCTGGTTATAATAAATAAGCGCTAAAAACCAACTCATAATTGCTTTCTGTTTTCCGATTATTTGACGATCTCGTTCAGATTTAACCATAGTGTAATGTTCTAACGTCAGCGGAGCTCATGTGATTGACAAACGTTCGACCAATAGGAGGAAAAGCTAGAGGAACGGCCATGATTGACAGCTCTTTTCCACCAATCCATATTTTTTTCTTAACCTCAGCCACAGTGGGTACTGGGCAGGTGATGCTGCGGTGATGTTTGGAGTAACTGTTAAGAACATTTTGTCTGGTCTATCTTCTGAAGAAGGACCACGTTGTTCTTTACTTCACGCTAACTACTATAATATTTTATAAACAATAATTTTATAAACCTAAAAGCCAATTATTGTTGACATTTAGTACATTTTTTTAAGCTTTATTAATGACCTGCTGCCTCCTGCTTGTTAAGTAAATAGATGTAGTTTACACTTTAGAGGCGTATGTTGTTATGCAAAATTAATTTTTCATGTACCAGTTAAATTATATTATAATTTATAATTTATATACAGCATCCCCCCTTAGCCACATCCTTTTTTTGTTCGCGCACATGAATTTGTATACTGTAGATAACCACTACCATTTATTATTTTAGTTATTTATTATTACTTTGTATAATCTATACACTGGTGGGGAATATTATTAAAACAGTAGTATCTTTACTAGCTGAATTTTTTTTAAGGCATGTATTTCCATCTAGTGTGTCAGTAGGAAATATCAGTTTTAAACCCCAAACATTAATTTTTGTCATTAATTGTAATAATCCAATTATATTTGTGTCTGATAACAGCCAGTGCTCAAACCTCTAAATTATTACAATTAATGGCAAAATAAATGTTTGGAAATGTAAATTGAAGTGTGCTGACACACTTACGCAAAAGACAGAAATGGATGACTTCAAATCATTTTATTTTATTAATTTTTAGCTGATGGAAATAGTGTTCTAATAATTTTGTCCATCACTGTACAATGTAAATGTAAATTTAGCTATAACATCAGCCTGTTTGTTTTCTGTGTTGTTTTTTTTAATACGGAGTATTTCAATTCTTGGTAATTAAAAATATTGACAATCACGCCAACAAAGCTTTGTTGACGCTGACTTTATTGTTGAATATATATATTTGCACCGTTAAACACATTTAACGCTGAAGGTCTAAAACCAGAATGTATATAGTGACATCGTGTGGACACTATAAAGCAATGCTAGTGACTGGATATGGAACCCGCCCACAACATCGACGCGGTTTTATTATACCCAATCGCAAGCATGTGCTGCGTCTCTTCCCTTATTGACGTTGAATGCGACCAATGGGAGAGCTCGGTTTTTATTTCCGGGGCGCACTATAAACTTAAGGCCCAACTGCACGATTCGCGAGTGCCGACGTTCAGTACCAACATCTAAAGGTAATTAGTTTTGGTTATGCCTTTAATAACTGTGCTTTTTTCTTTTACATGTATGGAAGTTATTAGTACTCTCTTCCGGATTTGACTTTATTTTAGAGGCCATTTTAATAATAAATCATAACAATTTAAGAGTAATACAGCTGTAGACACCTCGCGTTTGTCTAACGTTAGCCGCGAAGCCTGAAAGGCTCAAATCCGAAATGCGAGAAAGAAAGCGGTTTGCGTCCAAACAGCCTCGTATTCATTTTCACGTTTATCACAAGACTCCATAGCTAACGATATGTGTATTATAGAAGCTTAAAAAATCGCTTTGGCCGCAAGTTTACCTCGGAATATCGGTTTCGATGGCACAGCGAATGGCGGCTCTATTGTCTGACTGGTAACCCTAACGTTAGTCAATTGTCCACATCGGAGCTGGTTTCACATGTGTAGTAACTTGTGTTATAGATGTGTCTACCTGTTTTTAGCATTTACCTACCATTTACGAACAATATTTTAAAAAGAGCAATATAAGTGATGATTTAAGTGTAATTTGAGGAGTTTTTCATTCATTTTTATTCAGTTGTTAGGCTTGGTTGCAAAACACTTAGCAGCATTTTTGGACACTTTGTGTAACTTATGTGTACGTGTGTGTGTATGTATGTGTGTATATATGTATATGTGTATAT
>JAUCMU010000024.1:9482544-9494085 GCA_032275025.1 Enteromius treurensis
TATTTGATAATGTTCAGTGCTTTGCTACAATCTGTACTGTTAAAAGCGCTATATAAATAAAAGTGACTTGACTTGACTTAAGCAGCACAACTGTTGTGAACATTGCTAATCGTTAGAAATGTTTCTTGAGCACAAAATGCCACATTAGTATGATTTCTGAAGGGTCATATAACACTGAAAACTGTTGTATTGGCTGCAAAAAAATCAGCATTGCCATCATAGGAATTAAATATTAGCATTTTTATTTATATACTAGAAAAATAGAAAAAATTGTTATTCTACATTTTAATAATATTTCACAATGTTATGTTTTGTTAATAAATAAATGCAGCCTTGGTGTGCCAAAGATACTTTATTTGTTTTATATATAATTGTGTACTTTCATACTTTAAAAAAATTTTTGGTTAACTTTTGGCATTCTTACTTTAAATTTCATCTTTAAAAACACAGATAATCTAATCTTTTTTTTCCAAAACAAGTATTTACTCCTAGGGATATAGAAAAAGAGAGTGCATTTTGTAGTTATCTACCTTAATGTAAAAATAGTAACCTTTTTTTTTTTATGTGGATATGTGTGTGTGAAGCATGGAGCGCAGCTGTATTCATACTTAAGAGTAAAAAGCAGAGATAAAGAAAAAGCCTGAGAAATATATCTTCGAGAGATGTTTTGAGATAGATGGAGCCCAGGGATTGCCTTTTAAATAGACTTTATTAAAAAAAGAGAGTGAGTGTAGAAAGTCAGGAGTCAGAATCATTGGCATTCAAGCATCATTAAGTCCCAGGCACAGTCTGAGAGAAGAAGACAGGGACAGGGCGAGAGAAGGGACAGCGACAGAGAAGAGCAAGTGATGAGCAGATCGTTGAGTGGAGATGTTTTTATTAAGGTCCTATGCCTGGAGCTCTCTGTATTAATGGTAGACATTTTTAATGCTTTGCCAATACTGTGCATGTACACCATCATAAATCTGGAACAAACAGGAAAGAGAGTGTGTGGGAGCGGAAGGAAGAGGACACCAGGTTAAAAAGATTTATTACACGGCTCTCAGCAATACTTGCTTCTGATTGGTCCATTGCTATATTTAGCGGTTTTGTATTTATGCATAATGATGATTCAATTATTCATTTCAGTGTTGTTCATGCAACATATAGCATAGCAGTTTATTGTCTGCCCTTTCGCTCTGCTGTCGTTGTCTTTTAATGCCAGAATAGCTGACTATAGTAAAAATTACTTTGGCAAACTTTTAGCATATATATATATATATATAGTGGGCATAAATTCTCTACTAGATGCTAAGCTCAGAAGAAAGCAGAAAACAGTGCTTATAAAAAAAACAACAAAAAAACAAAGAAAAGGCAATAAATTGGCAAAATATACAAATAGCTGAATAAGGGTGAATTTACTATCGCTCACGCGCACATCGTGATGTCGATGTCAAAACAGAATATCGTTCAGCCCTAATTTGTAGTAAAACCATGGTTCATTTTTGTAAACTAAACCTCTTCAGCTCCACATCAGCGTCCGATTATCCTCTCTGGGTTTATTTTGCAGGAATAAACAGCTGATGCTGCAAAGTACTTGTTGGACTTGCTGTAGTAGCAGAAAGACAAACTTCAAGGATACATGAGCAAGAAGAACAGAGAATCTGTTCAGAGAGTGTTGAGGGGGAATGTTGTGTAAAGCGATGGGTGGATGATGGGAAAGCAAAGAAAGAGACTTTAATGAAGTCAAAGTGAGGAGTGGATAGTTGAATGAGAATACAAGAGAGAGAGAGACTCTTCACCTCACCCGGGTTTACGGCAGCTGGGTGGTGGTGGTGGGTCGGAGGGGCGGAGAGTGACAGGGTCTGTAGAAGAATGACTCGGTGGGGTGGCTTTGTCCCGGGGTTGAATAGAGAACTGAATGGGGCTCTTTTCTGCCACCGTGTGTGGGGTGTTTGTGGGGTGAAGGGCGATGGGGAGGAGGGGTCGGTGTACTCGCAAACTCCTTTAGAAAGCGAGAGTGACTGACGGTGTATGTTTGTGTTTCCTGTCTCGACTTTCCATTCATAGTCACACTTCTTATTCAGTCCTCACCAACAATGAGCTGACATGTTTGAGTTGAAATTCATAGGGCTTTACTGTACATTTGATTAATTCTTTCATCTTTTCTTCTTGTTAACACCAGCCTATCGACTCCCAGGCTTCACACTTCCCTTCTAGGAAATGCCTGAATATTTCGCAATGAGCCAGACCTGCAGCCGAGGCTCATGCCAAGCCAACAGTGTCTTTGGCGGACAGCCTTTCCCCAGGCTGCTGTGTCTGGCAAGGTCCAGCAATTGCTGCACACAGTAGCAACCATTCCAAACCCAGCTGCATGGCAGACATCTAGGATCGTCAGTCGCTCACACTCAGGGATCGCTTTTGAGTTGTGCTGGCAAAAGGAACGATACTCCTCGATTTGATTGATTGATTGATAGATGGCTGTGACTTGTAAAGTTGGTCTTTTTTACTTCTTTTCTGAGTCAGACTTGGATACCAGCAGCTTGCATCAGGATCTTGAAAGTAATATGTGAAAGTTAAAAGAGTTATAAAAATCAGGAATGAAGAGCCTTCAGCTCAGACCCCCTGATGGTGCTGGTGGGGGTTTGGGTAGCATGTCAGATTCCTTTCGGCAGGGGTCTGGAAGCGGTGGTGCCAGGGCCACGTGAATAGGTCTCCTGCAGTCCACCTGCCTTTGTGCTTCCTGCCTTGAAAGAGAGACTTTCTGAGGCCATGGAGATTTCCCTCATCTTCTTAGCCTTCAAAGGAAGTTCAACCCATTCCATGCCTGAAGATTAGACCACAGCAAATCTGTGGTTTATGCCCAAGGTTTTGTTTCTGTACCTCATACAGAGGCGAAAATATAGCATCTATTTCCAACATTTTATAGTTTTTGTTTTCAAACACCTTTCTCTTGTTCTTTTTAGTAGTTCATTCATCTTCTATCTGCTCCCCTTATGTGCTCCCATTCTTTCTGGCTCATTTATTGTGATGGAGGTTTGTGGCATTCCTTTTTTCGAAAGGCAGTGTGGAGAATCCTATCTCTCTTAGTTTAACGCCTATTAAGACTCCCATCTGCCCCAGGGGTTGGGGAATATGGGGAGCTGAGGATCTTTTGGGGGTTTTTATTAGGGTTCTGCCGTGGTTTGCATGCTACAGGGGGCCTCTTGGGAGGGATGTGGCCTGCCTTACACACACATGCTTGCTCACCGGCTGGTTTTCAATGTCGAAGTGCTGGAACGAAACGTCCCCTGTGTGTGTGGCATGCTGGTAAAGGCAGTCTGATGGTGTGTGACCAAAGAGTAATGTCCTCTTGTGGCGTCGCTGTAGTTTTCTTTGTGCCAGATGTAGAAGGCCACACACAATGTGCTTTTGTAATAGAGCAACCCTGACTCTGCCTGACTGGGAAATGAGAATGCTTGAGAGTGTATGACACTCAAGAGAAGTGTATAAATGTTAATAAATATATTCAGTCTAGAGGTTCACAGGGAAAGCAATGCAGTAAATGTTTTATGCACTGGAGCTGTTGCATAGAATTTGACCTTTACTCATGAACCCAATGAAAGGCACTCTTTACACATCTAAAGCAGGTCATGTCTAGTCCAGGAGGCCCGCTTCCACAGTCAACGCCCTTGGGATGAGTGTCGCGGATTTTGGCTGCACCCTGACTTCTGGGCTTGTTCTGGAAAAGCAAAATAGTGATGCTTAATCCCTATGGAGTATGTGTTGCTGCTTCCATACCCTCTGGCACGACTCCCAGACTCTGGTGCTGCGTTCCCACCGACAAGGTTCTGGAGTCAGTATCCAATCTGGAGCCATTTAATGTGTTTTAAATGCAGAAAAGGGTTAATCAAAATAAGTTTGCTCTTTGATTCCCTGTGAAACCTGCTTTTGAGGGGGAGGTACTTTTAAATTTCACAAGTAAAACTTTACTTGGTGTACAAGTCAAAGGACTACTCCTGGAAGCTGTTTGCACTGGGAACACCTGATGTACGTTTATATCATAGTTTTCATACTCAAATGCTCCAGATATTTTTTGTTGAGCAGTCTGTCCCATTAAAATAAACTTAATAAAGACAGCAATCCAAAAAACTTTGCAGGGCTCAGTAAACATACTGATTTTCTTAGTCTTCAAATAATCAAACCCTTTATTGCAATAGTCCCAGTTTGAGGTCTGTATTGAATGTGATGCTGTAAAACTACAGTAAACTGGCATAATTGTGAGAAAATGTTTTTTTTAGTAGTTCTAATGGGCTGCAGGCAAAACAGACAAAACTGAAAATGACTTGTACAAACCAGTTATTTTTAGTGAATAAAAAGCATACATCACAACCAGCCTCATACCTGAAACGAATGACTCTTACAATCCATTTAAATTGAATGAATAGTTAAAATAGCCAAATTACTGATTTGAATGAGTCTGAAACACAATGAGTATTATAACAGAACAGTGCCCAAAAAAATCTCCAAATTGCTAATATGTTCTCAAATCTTGAATAACTTGTGAACAGAGTTAACCATGTGTTGTGTTTATTAGTAAGCAGGTTAAGTATCAAGTTCCGACACAAGAATGCTTTAAAAGTGTGAGAGGTAGCAGAACCTGACAGTTTGTGGGTGATGGGATGAGTGAGAGAGCACAAATTGGAGAGTGAAGTGAAGCAGAGGGGGTCTTAAACTACTAACTGGGGTTCACAGCAAGGCCATGTTCACAAGGCCTGTCAATCAGGTGTGTTTTTACAGACCTCACTTGTGCAAGTTTAACAAGCTTCACTCTGTGTCTTTTGACATTTTACCTTAATCTAGATTGGCATCTTCGCACTTATTGCTGGCGTAATCTTCGGATTTTCTGCATTCACTTGTATTTTTGCTTATGCTTCTTCTTCACTTCCCCAAGCCTCTTACTCGCTGATGGATGATGGACGGCACGGCCGACCTCACTCTCACCTTTCTGCTCATTCAGCTCCGCTCCACCTCTCTGCTCTGATTAGCAGGTGAGCTGAGTGCAGACGGCTACTTGCAGACGACAATGCTTTACGGGGACATCTCCTAAAAGCTGTCACAGCCAACATTTTCCCAAACCCCTCCTGCTCATCCATCCATTCACAGTGAGCTCTGTCCTTGTGTCCATGTGTGTAAATCACAGCAATGGGGTTGGCTAGCGCCCTATCACAGTGTGGCTCATGTTTACGAGGATTAAGGAAACAGATGGACGGCCATGCTGACTGGTGTGGCTTCATTAACTCTCTGCGCGACCATTCGAAACTCCGCTGCCCCTGCACGTCTTGCTCCGGAGCGCTCCGTACAGAGACTGGCCAGACCTGAGGTCTGTGGGGAGGGGGAGCGGGATTGCACTCATGAAGACTGTGAAGATGTTTATTGATCTGAAAGCTGAGATGTGGGCAGGGTGTTTCACTTTGATTGATTAATGTTGAAGTGAAGCAGTGGGACTTTCTTTAAAGAGTGATTTCTGACATCATGTTGTCAGGCCAGCGGTGGGGGAGAGTTTTTTGTTCCCCCCAGTAGAGTTCTGTATGTGACAGTCCTTTAGTGTTGAGGTTTGTATGGCTTTATATGATTTGACTGAGATTGAGCTTCATTATAATAACAAACAATATTTAAAATGTTGCCTACTGTACATCAGGACTGATAGGAATTATTTTTATTATTTGACCAGACAGCTGTCAAGACCAAAGGTTTTTCATTCTGATTTTTGTAGTGCATCCATGATATTTCATAGCAGCATTGTTAATAAAGATGATTTATCCAGTTGTAACATTTAAACAACCTTTGCCATTGTATAATGCTTAAAAATGAGCTTAAAAAAAAAAAAAAAGATCTTATCTTCAGCCAGTCTTGATGAATGTAAGTATTTTATAGTGTACAACTATTGCAGCATTGAAAACTATATATTTAAGAATTCAATCATGACACTTAAAACATCTCTAATAAGTAGTGAAGCACAGAAAATACAATTCTGAAATAATCAGATAATTCTACAAATAATCAGATCGTTATTTTCATGTTATGACTAAAAACTGATAAATGGCTAATATTAATATCTTGATAAAATTAATTACCAAAGAAATCAAAAAAGATACTAAAATTACAACATTATAACACACAGTGTGAAAATGTAGATTTTTATTAGGACATTTGCAGAAGATTACATTTTAACATTGTTGTTATTAGTGTTTTTGAAGATGAGCTTTAAGTTAAAGTTAGATGATGGCAAATTTAAAACAAAGGGAAATTAACATAAAAAACATAAATACCCATTACCTTGCAGCTGATAACAATAAACTATAAAATGATCTTCTGAGAATGAATTTAGTTTCTTGCACTGAATAAGTTTGTCTCGTGTTTCATGCAGTAAATTTGTCTTTTACTTCAGAATAAGAAAGCTGAAATCAGTTACACTTTATAAGATTCATTCTTTCTATAGCAGCAAAAAACGGTTTGTCTCAATACTTCTACTGTCTCTACTGTAAGCCAAGTACAGTGCAGTTAAGCCCGAAGCCTAACCCTTTGTGCTAGCGCACAAGGTTAACCTATACCTCCAGCCCTCTTCCTTTTGTCTGAAGTGTTGCATTTTAACATTAAACGACCGAACATTGAATCTTAATAGCTGACTTGAGCCCGGGACATACAGACAACCAGCAACCCGTGGGATAGAGAGGTTTGACAGAAGATGCTTTTGGAAGGACAGGCTCACAGGGAGTCTTTGTGTGTATACTCCGGTCTGTCAGGAGAGATGTGAGAGCTGTAACCTACAGTATGTCACTCAGGGGTAGACAGGTGGTGGAAGAAACAAACTGGCATGAAAGACTAACTTCTGTTCTAGGGTCAGAGAATACTTTTGGTGGAGGTCTTTATGTTGCCATCTGTCCATAACAGGGATTTAGCCACAACAAAGGCTCTACAGGGATCTGTAAGGGTAAACTTATTCCCATACACAGATTTTAAACTTTGTAAACTTAATCCTGTTAACAGATTTAATTTTATTTAATTTTTTTAAATGTATTTTATTATTTAATTTTATTTTGATTTCATGTTTTTATTAAAAATTTTTTGAGGTGCCATCACTGTAATACTTTCTTCTAGTCCCTCATAATAACTTACAACTACCCCGCTTGTCCCTTTGCTTTATTTTTCCAGAATAAATGGAAGGTGAAATGGTAGAGAAAAGCATGTGAAGTCTTTCTTGCAGTCATTGCTTACATCTTCATTATGCAGACTGTCAAAAGCAAATAACGATTATGTTGCTGTGTGCACTCTCTTGTTATTAAGTGCAAAACAGCTTTTGTTTAATTGATTTAAATTACCAAGTGTGACTGACAGGAAAAAGCGAGTCTTTGTTCGTTGACTTGTCCACCCACGTCTCATACGCTTGCTTTCAGCTGGATTTAAGCACGTTTTTGTTTGGGAGTGTGTTTACATTGAGTGACAGTTATACAGTGGTGTGGAGGGCGTAAATCTGTCCTAAATGAGGCCTGGATACTTTACCGACACAATTTACAGATCTGTCCCGAAGGGACAGACGCATTGGAAATAATGACCTGCAATTGACTGGAGACAGTCAGAGAGAAATGGTGGGAACAAGGATGAACAGGACATATCGAAACAAACCCGCCCGCTCTCTTTTCCTCTTCCCTCAACGAGAGGGCCAATTACATCACTATGTCTTACCTGTCTTTCATCTAGTGAGGGGAGCAGTGTTGAAATGACGGTCCTCTCGCATGTAATTACACAGAGACATCCTGGATAAGGCTGTCTGTCGCACCAAGTCACAGAGACACAGCCTTAAATACCTCAGAGGACATAAAAAGAGTCACCTGACTCGTTTGATCAATTCGAACCTTGAGGCTTCTTCTGTTTCTTGAAGTGTCAGTGTGCATGTTTTCATTTTTTATGTAGTTTGGCTGATTTGTCAGAAACATTAGCACTAATTATTATTCCTTAATGTGGTTCTGTTTTGCTTACAGTATGTCTGATGTGTGAAATAGGCTTTTAAGAAATGAAAAAGTATCAGATATGGAGTGGCAGCAGGGTTTTATAGCTTAGTATTAATCTCATTTGATTAAAATATTTGTGTGAATTGTTTTTAGTACTTCAAAAATGTGAAATTTTCTAATTTTATATGTGACTGAATGATACTCAAAACTTCTGAACTCCTTTGATTTCTGACGTCGTAGTCTGAAACATTAAAATATAACCTTGTTTAAATGTCAGTGACACCTTTTGGGTATTCAGAAACTTTGTATGGCCGATACTGTTATTCCTGCACATTTTCTCCGTAAATGTGTTTCCTAGATTGTTTGGTAATTATTAGCTTGAGAGGTGAAACTAATATTTAGCTTCAGAAATGTTACATTGTGCAATAAAATTACCATCAGAGGAACTGTGAAACTAAATATTCTGGTCTATTATACACCAAAAATAAATAAATAAATAAATAAACATAAGCTATTTTCGTTTGATATCTTCTATTTAGTTCAAAAAGAAATAATGTTATTTTTGTGTAGCTTATGTAAGGTAGTTTGAAAATATTCTCCAGACTTACTAACCTATAAATTTGGTCATTTCATTGAGCGTAATAACGTCAAACCACGGTCTGCTGTAAGATTTAAGAGGCATTGATGTCATGCATGGTCGAATGGCATTTCACCACAACTCATCCAAAGGTCAGAAAACAAAGGCTTCAGCAAAAGAAAGATTTTGAACAAAAGACAGATTAATATATGAAACACAAGACAGTGTTGATTAATGTTGCAGCTATAGCAGATAAAACATCGTCATCGACATAAAAATGCCACGGGAGATATGCATGTGCAAAAAATATCTTACCAGTGCAGATCAGTCGCAGCAAATTTTTGTGTAAAATTCTTATGATGTAATTATAATTTATTAATGTCTCAATCAATTTTGATGTGTATCTTCCTCACAATATTAACTGCCTCATGTGGTGTACCGCTCACAGCTGAAGCCCAAAATCTGTATCGTGTTCTGTTTTCCCAAGCTGAGACTGGGCTGGCCCCTTTTTTTCAACAGTTACCTAAATGCCATTTGCAGCCTCAAGTTTAGTCATTTTTATGTTCATTTTAACCACATTTTTGGTAAAAGTCATTTTTAAACACCCATAACTTGAAAGCCTTGCAACTCAAAAATATCTTGATGTTTTTGTCCATACAATGAAAGTCAGTGGGATTCAGTGTTGTTTTGAACCCCACTGACTTCCACTGTATGGACACCGTGATATTGTTCAAAACACATACTTTTGTTTTCCACCGAAAATAATAGTGACATAAGGGTGATGTTATGTAGTGTGTAAGTAAGGAGATCACAGGAGATGCGGAGAATCAAATACTATACTTTTAATAATCAACACAGGAATGATACATGACATAAAGACGCTCAAATAACATTAATCACGGACAAGGGTAGAACTAAAGAGGAAAACAGGAGGAGACTAATGAGCTAATAATAACTTAAACACAGGAACTTCTAAATATGGGCATACATGAGGGAAACAAATTGAAACCAAAACAGGGAGACATGAAAACGAAACTCATAACAGACATGAGCATAACAGGTGAGTGAAAGAATTTTCATTTTTGGATGAACTGTCCCTTTAATTTTCTATCTCACTTACTCCTCCAGTAATCAGGTCTCTCCTGGAGCTCCAGGTTTCCTGGATCACAGCCATGGATTTTCAGTCCTGGCTTTCAGATTTGCTTTGAGGCTTTTGAGAGATGGTCAAAGAGAGTGGAGGGTGGGATCGAGAAGGCTCAGAGGAGAGAGAGAGAGTGAGAGAGGAATGGCATAGGGATTAGCGTGATTTTGATGAAATGGTGTTGTCCATCTCAGAAGACCTACACACAGACTTATTATCAAATGGTGTCCGCAGGAGGCAGTTCAACCCCCACCTTAGTGTTTTTTTCCATGCTCACTTTCCCCCCCTGTTTATTCAAGGGATTACGGACCCCTAATCTCTTTGAACCATAATTCAGATTAGATTCTGTATTATTTTTAGGGCTGGGCCTGTTCCCAACTCGCGCTATAACCAACCATGTTACTCTAATAGAAAATTGATTACAACGCTTGACCACTGTCCCAGATTCCAAGAACATGACATCAGAGTGATGATTTAAATAGACTGACTCCTTCAATGTATACAGCACATATATTCATGCCTTCACCGTTGATGACACACCGCAATTGATTTCTTCGTTGGCATGTTTGCGCTTTTGTTCATGTGAACGTTCAAGCATGCCCGCGGGGAGAGCAGAGAGACTAAGAGTGAGCGGGAACAAGCCAGCGTTGAGAAGATTACTTGATGATGAACTCTGTCATTGTGTCATACAGATTCCCCCTTCAGCATATTTTCTCTGTTGATTATTACTGCATACATGGCCTGAGCTGCCCTTTTTGTGTGTGTGTGTGTGTGTGTTGATTCCGGGCACACACTAGGGATTACATAGCCGCTGACAAGTGCTGTGTACTGACCACTTGAGACATATTGTACACAAAAATGGCAACTGAGTTCAAGTCCGATTATTTCGTGCAATTTAAGTGCACACAGGGTTTTTTATAATCACTCTTAAACCAAGGCAAGAGTTCATACAATGGTCTTTTTGAGAAAAACAAATCACTTGATTAGTCTTGATTAGATTAGTTTTAAGGCATTTAGCAGCAAAGGTAACCATGAAAAAATGAGTGCTTTTTTAAATTTGGACTGAAGAACTTCTGATCACAATGTCGTTCATTTTTTCCCCTTTCTTTTTGATTCTTTGGCCAGAATTAGCTACAGGGTTTCCACTGTCAGGAAAAACCTGCACATTTTATAATATTTATTGAGATTAAAATAATATATTTTAAAATAGAATATATTAAATTATAAAATATATCATTTGTTTATGCATTATATTTATTTAGGATTTTGTATAAAAAGGACATGATATCAAAGTGATATAAACATAAGTATATAAGTTAGGGCTGTGACTTTAATGCATTAATTTAGATTAATTAATTACACAAAAATAATGCATTTAATAATGCATTTAACGCATTTTAATCGCACTTATTTTTGCACCGCCGAACGTTTCTCACCTAATGAGTTTCGGCGGACCGATTATACTGGAGCACCAACCAGCGTTTCTAATGTTCTGAATGTACTTGAAAGTAGGGATGCACCAATCCAGATCGGCCGATATGTTTGCGCATTTTGTCAGTAAAGCCGGTCATGTAATCAGCGGTAAAAACCATCAGGTGCGTGATTTCACATTGAGTCGTATACACTACACACAGCAGTTGTTCATTGACGAGCTGCACAAATTCACGCTGATAATGAACATGCTCGTCAGTGAACAACAGCTGTGTGCAGTATATACGGCTCAATGTGAAATCATGCACAGCACAACATTGGTCTGTTGGACTTGGTTGAACAAAATTAACAATATTTTGTTGCTTAAGCTTATGTATTCAGTCATTATTCAATGGTATACTAAAAATCCATATGAAAAAAAC
>JAUCMU010000024.1:9504853-9515908 GCA_032275025.1 Enteromius treurensis
ACTGCGTGCGCCAGCATCAATGGTGCGCTCGCTTATTAATGCCATAGATTTGCCGCCATAGATATATTGGGTTTGTCATTTAGGCACGGCACCGAAATCCGCGTTTTGATTCGGTTCGGTACATACCGGTTACTTTCGGTACCCAACCTTACACTAATATGATTTCATTACAGCGCCACCTGTTGGTCATCTGAATCTCAATGAATTGGTTTTAATACTCTTTGAGTGCTTGGCCCCAAAATTTGTTGCTTTCAACTATATTTATATATTTACTATTGTTACATTTAGGTTCTACATTTTATCATGTATTTGCCTAATGCCTATTTAGCTAATATTGGCTTGTATGTAAACACTACACAACAGTTTTGGTTTCTGGCCACTCTTGCCTCTGGCAAGTCCAGCAATATTGTCGACTTGATTGCACAGATACTATTTAAACTGAACGGAGCTGGAAGATGACATCACTGAATTTAATGATGACACAATCCGTATTGTTAAAAGCTCTAAATAAATGTGACTTGACAAAACCATCGTGAAATTCATCCGACTGGTAATGAATCAATCAAACTGGGTTGTGATAGCATTCACAGCAGGATTGCTTGAACTGATAGAGGCACACAGTTGGCATCTTCTCTGCACTTCAGAGCACTGTCACTGTTACAGAGACTAGAGTCCTCGTCCAGTGCCCTGGCTGAGTGAAACGAGTGGGAAAAGACACCGTGAAGGAGGGAAGAGCAGCTAAAGGAGACGAGAGAGAGACAGGGGACGTCATTGCTTGTTATCGTCATAGCAGGCACGGGGGCTCGTCACGCCAGTCGCTGTGTCTAGGCATCAGAGAAGAAAACATCCAAGCCCAGGGCTCTGGACATGTGACAGGACCAGTCTTTCTTTACCACAGCTCCCAGTAACACGCTGTCACTATCTGTCCATCACTGCAGTGCAGCTGAGATTTCACACAACCTGCATTTTGCTCTTCGTCAAGCAGAAGGCTTTCATTTGACAGGACCCCTGATAATGTGCGTTCAATTTATAACAGTTTCAAACTAAATTTATCTAACCATTCTGCAAAAATATAGTTAGTCAGAGGAATTAGATCAGTCGTGCCACATCAAATGACTGACGTTCTGTGAAGAAATGGAAGCTGATTGCAGTTCCAGTGTATTCTTCATTCGTCCGAGGATCCCATATTTTGCCTCATGTACAAACTCAATCAGACTTTAACTTTCAGCATAAAATCTGGTCCACACACAGCTTGTTCTGGCCAAGGAACACCTGTTTAGACACGAAGAGACTGTCCAAGTTACAGACAGAAGTCCAAGTCGTGTTAATCGAAATAAAACCAAAATCTCAATATGGCCAAACCAAAATAAAACCAAAATCCTCAAACCGATCCCCTTCAAGCTGTTTATCTCTAGGAGTGCTGTACCAACATCAAATGTTTAACGACACTGATATGCTACGGTAAAACAAGCTTTTTATTTTTCTTGAAAAGAAGCAGCAACCAGTTAAATATGAGGTACTATTTACAGGTTTCACTTGTCACTGTTTTTAGGGTTGACCTAAAGTCTGCTCAAATCCCTGTTGTTAGATCATGTGCTCAATAATATGTCTTTGACCTTCATTATGTATGTTTAAATTATACTAAAAATCATTTTAAAAATTCCTCTTATTCTTTCTTACCTGCCTCAGTCACAGTCACTAATGGGCCATTAGGGGAGGGGCTTTCGTCTCTTCAGGTGAGAATCACTGAATATTAATGGTCATTGTCTCAAACGCACCTAAACAAAAATTTAAATCAATATATTGTTTTATGTGAATAAGTAAGTGGAATGATTTTCACATTATTTTGAAGTAAACATTCTACCCTAAAAGACTTGTGCAGGACTGTTCAGTATGAGTTTTATGGCCTTACATTTATTCTCACAAAACTTACTAACCCCACATTATAAATGTATTTCTAAATAATGCAAACATTTACATTCATCTTGGTCACCTATTATTGTAGCACAGTTTGTGCTGATTACAAGAAAAACACATGTTGGTCAATCATTTTATAAAGAGCTGAAAAAAGCACCAATGTCAGAGCATGTCCAAACATCTCAGTGGCCTCAAAATCACCTCAGACCCCAGAGAGTTATCTAAAATGAATATACACCAGTATTTTTTTCCCAACCCAATATCGGCTGGAACACATAGTTCAGACAGACCATGCGACCTGACAAATTTGAGCCTAGTAAAACATCTGGCTAATTATTTTCGATTCACTGTGCACCAAAGCATGTTCATACACTCATGTCTGCTTGTAGCGAAAATTCCATCAGCATGTCAATCACTGTTTTTAAATAATTGAAATCAGAGTGCTGAGTCACTAGACTGGGAAAACAACCAGTAATGTAAGCGAGAGGCATTATAGCCTGTAAAAGCTTTTTTACTGTTGTCTTAATGGAGGACAGGAACGCTGTGCTGTCTACCTTCAAGGTGAGTGCAGGAGAAAATGAAAGGTTATGAGGGGGTTGAGGGTGAGAGGTTAAACAAGTTAAATCTACAAGATGGATAGTGACATGGCTGAGGTAAAATAAATTAGTAGGAAAGAGCAAAAAGCAGGGTAGATAAAGGATGTAAACAGCATTAAGCTTCGCTAATCTGAACACAGGACACATTCACTTAGCCAAAGCCAATGTAGGATCAGGAGATCGATGAAGCGCTCCAGTATTACCTTCTTTCTCGTTTTATCTAGCTTTCATCTTCTTAAGTAAACTTTGGGTTTGTCTGCTAATTTCACCCTCCGGTTCCAACTCGAAGCATCTTTCAGTCTCAATATGTGTGCTTGTGGAGTGTTTCAGCTAGGAGTGCCATTGGTGCTCTTTGTACCTGTTCTTGCCTGAGCGAGCACCAGGGGAACACTCTGATGCAAGGGGACGCAATGACAGAGCAGAGTGACGCCAATCCCCCTGCTTGTGTGAACGTCTGTGTGTGTCTGGCTGTTTACAGGCAATATATCACATCCCATCCATTCACGGGCATGAGTGATCATGCCAGTATTTCAGCATCTGTTATGTACGTGGGATACGGGAGTGATGCAGCATTGCGTTGGCTCGTCAGCGAGCTTCAGTCGGCTGTCTGTTCTTACCGCTGTGCATCTGTGCATACATTGATATGTAAGCTTGCAAGTCCATCGCGATGTGTCAACTGTTTGCCAGTTTTGCACGTCTTCACATGTCTTCATTAACATGACAGGGGTGCAGCATTGCTAAAGCATTTTGTCAAGAGATGCTGGGCTGTCACAACAAATTTGGTAAGGACAGCTCTCAGTGCCGGAAACAACATTGCCCCAACACACTCCTGGCTGCTTTAAACTCATCCAGGGAATTGCGTTAATACCATGCCTCTTTATTTTCCTCTAGCTTTCTTTTTCTGTCTCGCCACTTGCTTTCTCTTTCCATGCTCCATTCTTTCTCATGGTTACTTAGACACGGCACAAATGTTTTTGTTCCCTCCCTCTTCCTGGTTCTGTCCTCCTCCTCTACAATAGATTGCCTTATTTTGTCTTCACTGTTCTCCTTAGTTACTTGAACAATCAACCTCTTCTCAGCCTGGTCTCCAAACTATGTTGTTTCATTACAAGCTTCAACTTTCTTCTTATTATTTCTTTCTTTTTGTTGAAGTAAGATTTCTAGGATTAGCTGCTACACATCCTCATGTTCTCCAGTGATTTCTAGGGTTGCTGGGTAAATTCTCCTTTGCTCCATCACACATTCTTTTCTGTCTGTCTTTTCACCCTATCTTTTTAGCATCTTCTCTTGAGTCCTGGTGTAATTTTGCTGGAAGGTTCATCTAATCGTATCCCTCTCTAGAGAAGCCAGCCGCAGATAAAGTCCCGATGTCTCACTAGCACACTGATGTTTGCTTTTTCATTTTGTTTTTGCTTTTTTTCTTATGTGTATGTATGTTTAGTTTGCATTTTTATTTGGATTTTGTGTTTTTGTTTTAGTTTTGTTTTGTTTTAGTTATTTATATATATTTTTTGTTATTTTCTTTTGTTTTCATGTTGTTTTTGTTTTGTGTTGCAGTTTATTATTACTATTATTCTTGTTTTGTTGGATTTTTTTTGTTTTGTTAATCTTTCTTTCTTTTTGTCTTTGCTTTCTTGCTTTCTTCATAGTTTCAACTTGCAGTGCTCCTCCTTTCTCTCGTCACTTGTGCAAAGCCACAAAATCTCAAAAGCAACACTGGTATTTTGATGATGCAGCAGTTCACACACACACACACACACGCACACCCATCTAAGCAAAAGCTCATTACATGTACACAGTGCTGTACCATTTAACATGATTTTTAAGGTGAGAAGTCTTTTTGCCACATATAAGATGATAATTATTTTTAAATTATCAGCTTGTAGCTGCTTGGATTTATTTATTTATTTTCCTGAATAGGCCTTTTTCACACTCTGCGTTTTAAAAACCTGAAGCTTCGTGTAGTTGTGTAAAATAACTTCCGCTGTAGCCTGTATGAATAGCAATGCCCGTATTCCGGGGGTTGTTGTGATTTATAAATAAACAATTCATCATAGATGTTTCATCAAAATATGTTAACCAGAGTTTTCTATCATTAATCGGGTATGATGAGATGAGGACAAATGTTGACATGATATTCGGACGCATATTTCATGATTTAAATGGGAGCGCCAGGTGTGTGGATTTACAGTGCTTCAGAGACAGACCAACTTTGTACTTAAAAAAAAAAAAAATGCAAGAAAAGCATACAAGCATATCACGGTATAGAGCAATAAAACCGCAAGCTTATACAGTATATCTTACAAAAAGGACGACTAAAGACTGTTCAAATTAAAGAGTAGTTATAGTATTGCCTTCATGCATGTACAGTACTTTACTTTCCGATAGGCTTGTTGTCACGTTTAAGATCAAACTGGAGTTGTTCAAATATATTCATATTTTTCATCCCAGAGCAATTAAAAAATAACTGGTTTTACTATCTCAAATGTGACATATCCTCTGGGTTTGATCGCATTGTATAGCATTGTAATGTAGATCAAATTTGGAGGTAAATCATAGGCCTAAACATTGCGCATTAATAAAACAATAACACCAAAAAGAAAATGAAATTTTCCTAGTATTTCTCCAGCTGTAATGAGAGCAGTCGCAGGAAGATTACTCATTAATTATCACATGAATGTCGCAACACAGACAACACTTACAAGCGGCTCACTTGCATAATGTTCCAGTATTACACATAGGGTATCATCTAATGTTAATTAAATTATTTTAACTGAGAATCTGCCCAAGGCTGCTTATGTGACTGCTGAGGAAAATACTCGAAATACATTGTTTTAATGTGATTTTTCATAGTGCCATTTTTATTATTGCCCAATGTACTGTTATCAAAAACACTCTTTGTAAACAGATTATATTGCTCTTTAATGTGATGTTGTTTGTATGTCATTCTTGCATTTTTTTTTTAAATAAAAAAAAATCTGAATGTGGATGGCATATCAACGCAGCATGCTTTGTGCGTTCATGAAATAGGCTATACGTCAAAATATCATGACAACATTTCCTCATTTCATCATTAATGATGGAAAACTGTGGTTAACGTGCTTTGATGAAACATCTATGATGAATTGTTAATTAATCACAAGAAATAAACCCGTGCTACGGGTATTGCCATTCATTCAGGCTATAGTGCAAGTTATTTTACACAACTATTCAAAGCTTCTGGTTTTCGAACGTGGAGCGTGAAAGAGGCCCATGATGACAACTCAGTGTGTCAAGTCCATGTCTCCATCTAGAATTTTGGTTGCGTGACTGGTTTAAAAAAAAATGCATTTATACTGTAGTTGTAATTATTTACAATGCATTTGTACAATACTTGTATTTACTAAAGAATGTGATTACAAAAATTACAAACAAAAATTCACCGCACATCACTGGTTTAGAAATAATGCAAAGTGAGACTGGTTTCGACCTGTTTCATGAGTGTCATGTAATTCATCATGTTAATCATTATTATTAGTATTTTTCCTGGTGAATACACATGCACATACAAACGTTTTTTATCTATTTTGCCTATTCATTCTGTTTAAAGGTCTTGGAATTATTATATCTAACTGATAAATGTGAGAGTGTGTTTATGAATGTTTCAGAAATGTGAGGTTTGAAAGGAAATGTGTTTAGTCTTTGACTTTCCCAAGCGCAAAATAAGACTGAATGACTCACAGGTTGGTCTTCATTATAATCCACAGCGAGTGAGCGTCTCTCAACATACCATTTTCTATAATTACCACAGTCTCTGTGATATGATACATTGAAAAAAAGACAAAGAAACGGTCTGTGTCCATGGTTTAAGATGAAGGTAGTGTTGGGCATTACCCCATCATTGCCTGAGGCATGTGTCTGATGACATCAGGGGTCAGAGGTCAGACCATTCAGCTCACCTCCCCAAAATTGGGATTTTAGGTTTTGAGTGGTTGTGTGTGCGTGTCGTCCTCTATATGTCCTTCTACTGAATGGTAATCAGGTGAAGTAGTTTGTTGAGGGTAGAGAACATTCCTGTGTGTGTGTGTGTTTGGAATAGAGTGGGTAATTGTAGGGAGTCTAGAGAGGGCCTGTAATCACCCTGCCCTTAGGAAGGAATGCTGCTCATCTTCTCATCTAATTACACCCATTTAAAGCAGCCTGGCTCCACAGCTCAACCCGAAGAGGAAAGGGGGTAGGGTATGCGTTGTGGGTAAAGGTGCACAGAAGGAGTGCTCACTATAGAAGTAAAATAGGCTATTATATGTTAGTTATTAAATTATTGGAACACTAGTATTTTCTCTTGAAGAAAGAGAGACATTGCCACAGTTATTTTGAATATATATGTCTCAGTATTATATACATTAAATTTCAAGTTCTAATCATCATAAACCCCTTAATCTAATTATTACTGGCATGTCAGATGCAAAGACCTTTTTTTTTGGAATTTTGCGACTAAACAAAGAAAATTATATGTGGCAAAGGAGCTCAGCTTGAATCCAGATATGACACAGCTGCTGTAGTTCTGACAGGAAAAATGAGAAAGAGAGAGAAAGAGCAGTGGATGATGTTGAATTCAGTGCTGTGCTGTTCCATGGAGATCTGTGTATTAACTAAAGGTCCTCGGGGAGATCTAGTCCATGTGACTAAACGTCATGGCAACCAGCCACACACATGCAGAGCGATTGGCACCGGTGCCACCTTGCGCTCTCACAGCCATGCACAACATACGCAGCCATGAAGTGCTGTCACTTGACTGATGTAAAGACCTGTTTGTTTCGGTGGTCGCTTTCACGTGAGTGGAAATCCCTTACTTGATCTTACTCTTTCTTTCTCCCCCTGGTGTTTGTCTGGGGGTGATTGATGGTTTGGGGGTTCTCTGTCTGTTCCCATGCGGTAGGTGGTGTTGGGGGAGAGTGGTTTGCAGAGGGGGTTCTGCAGAATGGGGCATTTATTGATGGCTATGATAAATGGGCTCAGTGGGGGGTGGCGCCCTCTAGCTGCGCGCCAATACAGAGTCAGCAGCACAGGAAGAAGGGCAATGATGGGCTTTCCATCTTCATGCCATTCCCATGGAATGTGTCAAATTCCCATATACACTCTAGAAACTCAGGAACTACCTGATTTTGGGGATAATTGAAGATTGGCCATCAGCTTCTCACCATCACATTTTTTATTGTTTATGGTTAATGGCACTTATGATACTTTCATGATGATTTTTATAAAGTAATAGGTTAAAAAAAGTAAGTAAAAATAAGCAAAATAACCAAGAAAACTATAATATGATATATAATAATGTGAAAGTTATATACACAGTATATGTATATATATATATATATATATATATATATATATCTCTTAATCATACATATAATATTATAATTTTTTTGCATTTAATTTTTATTGTAATTTTAAAAAAAAAAAAAAAATATGTATACAAACAGATTTTTTATATATTTTACATAATATATGTGTGTACTGTATGTTTATTGTGTGTATTAAAATACACAAATGTACAGTATATATTTTATATAACTATGTTCTTATAAAACAAAAAAATATAGAAATATATTTCATGCATGTGTTTGGATTTATATGTACATAATAAATATACACACATATACTATGTAAACAAAGTTTTATTATGGAAGCGATTAATTATTTGACAGCACCATGTTTATTATATTATACATTACATTAAGCACAACATATATTAAATATGTTAAGTGGTGTCAAAATTAGCATGTTAGCGCATGAAGTGCATTTATTCAGTTGCAGAATGTCTTTACTACCACACCAAATGGGAGACATTTAAGATGCACGTTCCACCTCAGTTCAGCGCCAAGCAAACGGTACTGTGCTTGCAGCGTGCGCTCTTCAAATACATGCAAAAAGACACCAGAGCACGCTGTAGGCTGTATCCTTTTTATTTCAAGGCGTGAAATAAGCTACGTGCATGCAAAGATGTGGTCCGTTAAGTCATGAAGCTTCCAAAAAGACCATGTCTTTGAAATGCTCTGGAGCAGCCCAGCGCTGTCTCACTCATCTAACACGCCTGACCTGAAGTGGGTCAGAAAAGGTAAAAAGAGTTCAACAAGGTTTATGTCAGAACTGCGTCACATTCAACAGCGGCAGCTCTTAAAGAAATAACAGCCAAAATAATCTATAATAACCAGCTGCTGTGATGTCTATTAATCAAAGGACAAAGAAAAAAGGGGATAGCTTTATGGAGTCATCTATATTTCATTTAGAATGTGTCTGATAACTTCAATTTCTGTATATTTCTGATGAAGTGCACAAGTAAATATGACATTTATTATAATGGGTTTTGTGAAGATTGTTTTAAGTTCATTTAAATTAGAAGTTCTTTTTTCTAAGTCTAAATATTCAAATTGATAGCTCTCAATTACAGTATACTTTAATGTTGAAGACTATAGCAATAGTTAAAACATTTTTTTTGGAGAGGGGACAATTTTATAAAGAAATCAGTTTTGGTATTATAATGGTTTTATGTGAAGATTGTTTGGTTTAATGGTTTTCAATGATTAAATAGCTACTAGAGGAAAAAACGATTCCAGAGAGTACTGCTGGCGTTCAGCCACAAAAAAAGATGCTATTATACAAATATTAACAAATTTACTGTGTTTAAGTTGTACATACATTTAATGTTTGAATGTGAAATTATTGCAGTATAAAAGTATATTTAAAAACGTTACTGTTAGTTGGAATTAATCAGAAAAATATGCAATTAGTTAATTTTTTTTTTGATTGATTGACAGCACTTATATGTTTATTATTTTATATATTGACCTTTTGAAAAAGGTTTTGAAATTACAGATCAATAAATAATTTTTGACTTTCAGAAAAATTTTCCTTTGAGAGTCAAAATTTAATTTACAGCACTTGTTCATTTATTCCCTTTTTTTAATTTAAAACCAATTTGAAAGTAAAAAAAAAAAAAAACCTCATAGCTTTATTTATTTATTTTTTGATTATCTGCTGAAGTTAATGGGTTTTGTTGGATTTTTGAAAATTACCTCCATTCATTGATATTGAGAACTAACACACACAACAGCTGCCATCATTAATATTCTCAATAGTGGGAGTGGGCGTGTCTGCGTCAGAGGGGTGGAGTCAATCCCTTATACAATAATGTACAATCATTCATGCCATGTGTTCTTTGTGTTCGTTTACACTCCGACACACATCCCCCTAAGGTTTGTGAAAGTGCGGCTCTTAAAATGCGCTGAATGCATGAGAGCAGCATTCTTGTCAGTTCAGATATCTGCTTCCCACAAACCCTCACCTATGCCAATCTGCCAGCCACCCTGGAGTCTCGATCTGCACGCAAACCCTCATACACAAAGGACAGAAATAGCCCTGTCACACTCAAGCTTGTTAACATGCTGGATTCAATCAAAAGCGTGACATTTCTGTTGCCATGATGACTCCCCGAGCCATTATTCTTAGATCTTCATCTCGCACCTCATTTGAGTCGACGCATGTGTGTTTGTACATGCTAGTGTTTACATGTTGCCGTGTCTGTATTTGCGTGTATTGGTGAGAGAATGGCAAGTGATAACAAGATCGACTGTCCTCCAAGGCAAGAAGTGTTGATTCTGATTCAGATTAGAGAGGAAAAAGAGACGGATAAAGTGAAGGGCATTGTAGGAAATCCATCCATGGTGAAATATGTCTTTCATGTTTACTGTTCTTTTATATTTTGTAGCTCTTGTCCTCTAACATCACTCAGTTTCTCTAAACACGTTTTGTCTCTTTCTTTACACAGTGTGCATGGCAATCTAGCGAGTTTAGACGTACAGTTTGTGTGTGTGTGCAGTGAACTCGTTGTGACCTTGTAGATTTGTGATGCTACCGCTTTCTTTACTTTAGATCTGTTAATGGACCGTCAAAACTCAATATACACTGTCAATATACACCTGACTCACCCGGTGTTTATAAAAACGCACTCTCTTAACAGGCTGTGTCACTTTTTCTTCCTGTCTCGAGTGGTTTTTATCTATTCTCACTCAATCTTGTTCTTTTCCTCTAGTTTTTTTTACACCATTTTCTTGATTTGTTTCATGTTCTTCCATGACACTTCTGTTCTCCATCTCTTTTTCACCTCACCCTTGATTCCTCTTCTCAGCGTAAGCACAGACGGATTTACTGGATGTTTTTCCCTGCATTTTCTTGCTGTGTTTTAGGGGAAAATTCACAGGATTTTTGGAGTGGATTTAAACATGGCCTAGTCTGTAATACTGAGATTAATAGACATTTATTTTGCTGGAAGTTTAATCAATAAAGAAGGGGTATAAATCAGACAAAGAAGGGGTGAAAATTGTTGAACACACCTGTCCTGCTTATGTTTTTGTCCTTGCTCCATTTCAGATATTATGTGTGTGTAAGTTCACTCTGAATATCAATCACTCGTAATTGTCCAATAAGAAGCACCAGGGGATGTTTTATTATCCATCTATCATTGTCTCTCTTTAGTCCAACCTGTGTGCCCGTTACTACAGTG